>LD346101.1:7791-45772 GCA_001465055.1 Ptychodera flava | reverse complement strand
TATTAACACAACCTAATCATATAAAGGCATTACTAAATCATATATTGATGTCATCTCATCAAATACAGCAAATAAACCTCAGAAGGCAGCAACGGCGTTCCATACAGAATCATGTCAGATGCTGATGTTTATGGTTCACTTACTCTGCCTTTTGTGAGAAAAATCTTAAATAGGTACATCTATAAATTAAGTAAAGGTTATTTATTTTTACATATATGTAAAGACAATTCCATGAAAATTGCAACTGCATTCAAATTTGCATCATTTTATGGATTCAAAACAAGTGCTGATGCTTCAAATATTCATATTCTTTGACAACTCTGGTCACATGACGTGTCATGTGATCAGTCACGTGACCTGGAAATACAAAATTTATGTATGAAAAAGTGGGAAATTTCATGCTGATTCAGAAAATATATGGTTTATTGGTACTTTCTTAATTTTTACTCTAAGCAGTGTTCATGCAATGACCTCACCCAAGATTTTATCAATATTTACATAAGGGGCCTGGTATATAGGAATACATTGGCCTTGGTAGTCAAGGGGTTAATTTACACCATGGTTGTTGAAAGATCCAAATTTTCGGGAGCATTCGTTGACGCTGCTACCATGTGCCACTCATGTTGGATTATGAATGCCTAGGGAGATAGGGGGTATTTATAGGCTCCCCCTGCCTTTAAGATTCTCCAGGATTTCTGAATTCTGGAGTTTGACCAATCCACGCTTTGAATTTAGAGTATTTTGACTCAATATGTGGCCGGAAGAAGAAGAAGAACCTTTTACCATTCAAAACTTCTGTTTTGAGGTGTCTTTATCATATTTTACTATCGTGGACAGCTGAGATGATGCAAGATTTTCCCTGGCTAATTCACATGCCTTAGGAAGTTTTGTATGAAATTCTGATACATTTCGCAAAAAGATTCAGACAATCATTATCGTCTGATTGAAATTTCTCTTTATTAAGCTTGAGCGGGCCACGGACTGTATCAAATAAAAGCTCAACCAAGATACTCTTGAATTGACTTTCTAACAGTAAAGAACAGAAAATGAAGTCCTTCATCCTACTGCTTCTCTGTGTCAAAAGAGAAGGTTGTGATAATATTTTTCAAGCTTTGATGAAATCGTTCGAGGGCAACCCGACTTTCTGGGCTATAGGCCGAGGACCTGTACTGTTTTACGCCTATTTTATCCATGACTTGTTGAAAAATTCGAGACATAAATTTGGAGCCTTGATCGGACTGGACACATTTAGGAAGGCCAAATAAGACTGTAGTCTCGGTTAACTTCTGGGAACTGTGTAGATGTACACATAATTGTCAACATGAACTCATTAGCTGATGTAGTTTTCGATATGGACCCAACACAGTCTATAAGTATCCTACTAAATGGTTCGTGAAATGCAGGAATTGGCTGTAAAGAGGCCTTTGGAATTGTCTGATTTGGTTTTCCTACCATTTGACATGTGTTACACGTTTTACAGAAATTAGGCCAATAAAAATGACTGAGAATTTTATGATAGGTTTTTCTGACTCCTAAATGACCAGCCAAGGGGATTTCATTAGCCAGGCACAATTTTTCAGCACAATAGGACTTTAGAACCATTTTTTAAAATGTTTTATTGTCCAATTGTCATTAACTAACACATCTGGAGGTCTCCATTTACACATGAGAGTACCAGACTTTGTATATTTACAATTTTGACATGGGTGACTTCTTCCTGGATGGAAGATTTTGTTGTTGTCAGGTTTAAGGGCGACCTGAATGACAATTTTCTGAAGATTTTGGGCTGCCGATAGGCTATGACAGAGTAAAAAACGAAAAGTATTTCTAGTGTGCTGGTTGGATTCCAAGATTTGCCAGTGTTTTCTTATAATAGCTTTAATACTGGGAAGGGCTTGGTTGTAAGTAATGACAAATGTTACAAATCTTCAGAACATTTGTGATATGGGCTATTTTTATCTTCGAGATATTCAACTTAGCACACATATCAGTCATAAGATGTGAAATGAAGTTTGTACCCTGATCTGACAGAATTCCACAAGGTAGTCCCATACAACTAAAAACGTCAGTCAATGCCGTAGCATCAGTTTCTGCCTCCTGGTGTGGAATAGCCAGGGCCTCGGGATACTGAGTTGTATAATCTACAAAGACTGAAATAAACTTGTTTCCACGTCGAGTTCTTTTCAAAAGTCCAACAATATCCCTAGGTACATCAGTAAAAAACATTGCTGTATTCTTGTAGTAAGCATAACAGTTCACTGCGGTCGGAAAGGATGCCTGAGTGGATAGTGTTCTGCGAAACATATTTTGTAACTTAGAGTGCTTTCACCCGGTCGCTATTGACGACAGCGAACATTGTATCAATTTATTTTCAATAGAATATCGATCGAAAGCTGCTCACCTGTCGCTCGTGTGTTCAGGTCATGTCATGAATATTTCCACAACAACACCTACGTATATTGACTTTATACGATAACATCAACGTATCCTTTGGTTTCTCGTACCGAAATGAAATGGAAGACACTATTTTCAGTTTTGGTGATACTTTAATGTTTCAGCATATTCTGGCGCACTTTGCCCAAGTTGTCTTTATGAGCTGGGAAAGACATGCGAGTGAGCAAAACAACAATGTATCAATGTCCCATAAATGAATATCGATCGATAATGTTCCCTACACGATTACAGTGGAGACTCTGCACCCCTTCGCCTCTGTTTTGTGTTATTTTTTCAATTTATTGCAATTTCCGTCGCTCATATTCACCCAAATTTCGTATAAATTACATAAACCTAACAGGTATTTTGTCTGTACAACTTAAGAGACGCTTACTGATGAAAATGCTTCAACTTAAGAACCTTGTTCTGCACATGTAAACGCCGTCAGATCGCCATTTTATTGAGGGCAGGAGCATATTTCAGTGATCGGAATAAATACAATACAAATAAAATGTTTCGTCCAAAACTTCAAAAATCTAAAACCACGGGAGTTTTGTATGCCAATCAAAGGATCACCGTGCAAATTTGCACCGTCAGGGGTTCAGATTTGAAGAATTTGAACCTGAAAGAAATGTGCAATCTGTTCGGTACATTAGACGCCGTTGCTTTCTATGGGAACTCGAGCTTATCCGCCACATTGTAAAGTGAAAAATACGTCTGAAAACAACCGTTGCTTTAACTTGTTCATTTCGCCGATATGTTTTACAATATTCGAGATTACGCATCTCATTAGGGTTAACTTAAACTCTATCATTTTATTTGTTGAGGTTATTCTCTTATTTTTATAAAAAGATGAGTTAACAATCGTTTGTGCTGTTAGCTGTGTTTTCACCTATTTTTGCATATGACTGATATTGCTGAGAAATTTTTTGAATGCCTTCTTGAAATTCTTGCAAAAACATCACAGTTGAAAGGGCAACATACAAGGGAAATAGAATCTGCAAGTCTTTCATAGATATTTAGCCGTGGGAGGAAATTTGGCGAAATTTTCAAAATTACTCGGGAGGTGGATTTGACTCATTGTACACGTACTCGACGTGTGTGTGGCGAAAAGTTGGGACACTATTATAGCTCAAATTGGGTGCCTTTTGACCACAGTGGTTCAGCACATTGATCTTCAGCTACCGAATCTGCAGTTACTAAAATTCTCCAAATCTGTTTGTTTTTGATATTTCGGCGTATAGTACATACAGTTTTCTACCCCCTTTTTTGCAAACAGCATCAACAGTGTCAAAAAATTCATCGGTTTATTTCCCTCATTCCATGCTCTTAGCATGTTGATATGTTAAACCCGCATAGGTTTTCTATGGCCACCTCGCTCATTTTCGTAATGAATGGTTGAGACTTTTCTCACCACAGTGAATGGTCTTTGCCACTGAGTTCTCAACTTATGCATGGAGGAAGCTAAGAGTACAAGTACGTTTTGCAATTCTTTAAAGAACATTCCTTGCTCCCCAATAATACCACCCTTTTTGTCGTGCCTGAGCTTTTGCCATGTTCTTCTTGACAATTTTTCTCATGTTAGCAAGTCTTTCTGACATCGTTTTTGCATATCGCGCCAAATTTCCTCCTGTGAACTTTTCTCAGTTCACTGGTGCTTGATCAGTGAGAGGTGCCTTTATATTTCGACCATATATTAACTTGAAAGGTGAGAAACAAGTACATGGTTGCAGTACTTCTCTGTATGCAAAAAGGAGATACAGCAAATATAGGTCCCATTCTTTTGGGTCTTTTTCTACATAACGTTATAACATAGCCTTAAGATCTCTATTGAATCTCTCTTAAACTAAACGCAGATCGTTTACACGAATACATCTACGCTCGCCTTTGACTCTCTGAACAACCTTACTATTTTTAAGTAAATACCTGTCCGGACAAATATAACTGCTCAAATGAGACGTAATATTTTACAGCATGTTTTTTTTTGCTAACGAAGAAGTTATTTAGAGATTAAAGAAACTACAGAAACGGCCTATTCTTCTTCATATCTGGACATTTTACTTGAATTTGACTCTAATGGTCACCTTTCTACAAGGCTATATGACAAGAGAGATGATTTCAACTTTAGTATAATCAATTTTCCACACCTTATCAGTAATATTCCACTCTCACCTGCTTATGGGGTATACATTTCCCAGCTTATTCGATATGCAAGAGCATGCAGTTCATATGGTGATTTTGTAGAGAGATATGGCCATCTCTCTTACAAACTGTTAAATCAAGGTTACACCAGAGCAAGACTTGTCTCTACATTCAAACGCTGTTTTGGCAGGTACCGCAAGCTGGTAGATAAATACAATATCTCTCCTCGACAAGTGATCGCTGATGGCATCAGTGACATTGGGCCTTAGTTAGTGACCACTACCTATCAGACTTACAGATTGATATATGGCGGGTGCCACATGTGGGGCAGGATGCGCTTACTATTTTCGAAACACCTGACATCACTTCTTGGTTTTTTTGCCAGAGGTCCATATATCTTTCTTTCATGAATTTGACTTTGTTTGTGTACCGTCTATTTACTGTCTGTTCTGTGCTATTTGGTGTCTATGTTTACAACTATTGTCTTACGAATTCTGACTAGTGTTATTGGATTATGGATTGGTATGATTGCGATTATTTTATTTACATTAGGTTTCTCCCGCATTTAATCATTAATTGTACACCATATGTTCACGTGAGTGTTGGGGTTCTTTGTTTGTTGTTGCCTTTTTATTAGCAGTGTTTTATGAATTCCCGTAACTGTAGTACATTTCTTAAAATTAGGGTAAGATCATAGTGTGGTTTTCTCAACACTAACAGTGGTACCATTTCGGCATTTTAATTTTGCCATTGCAATTAGGTAGTAGTAGGAAAGCGATATTTCATGTGCAACTAACCAGCGGTTTTCCGTGAATAATGGTATGTGTAATGTTATTTGTATAATTTCGCCTTGATCAGCATACTCTATCCTCCTCTGGATTTCTAAAGTTATAATGTATTTGTGACAGCAGCAGTAAACGGGAGTTAATTATGGTATCAAGCGTGAAAGGACTGAATATTGTTTAAATTAAATTGTTGAAAATAAATTTTAGCAAGTTGAAATAAAATTTTAAACTTCGCAGTCGCTTATTTCCTAGCTGTAATGAACATAACACATCGATATCAGATGCACACTTACCGGATTTGTGTGTCATCATAACTTTGATTAATTGCTTGTACAGTTTTTTCTTGTTCTTCTGCAGAATCGCTAAATATGCTTAATGACCATATAAGAATTTGCAAACTAGCATGATCTATCATTTTGTAACAGTGTTGTTCAATCACTAACGTCATTGCAATTGCCGAAACCATATTGTCGATCCTATCCTTTTCTGCACAAGTTGGCTCAGCCCTTTCCCTGTGGACAATTTCTTGTTGCTCGATAGAGTGCAATTTCGTTGTTACAAGATCCATTAATATCTGGTAAAAAAAGATAGGTTGAAATTTTCACATCATGTCTCCAAAAATTAAAATCTTCCAATTCAAAAGTTAAAAAACGTTCATGATAAATTTGCTTAGTTGAAGTTTACGAATCATTCCATTCAAAATGTCCAATCATAATTAATCACATTTTGAAGGCAACTTAGAATGTGAAAAGTGTGCGTAATCGTTATACGGTCTTACCTCACTAATTCTTATTCCTTTTATATCCTTTTCTGTTGACCTTTTACTTCCACTCTTATTAAGTTTTACTCGCCGGCGTATTGATATATTTGTCACGACATCAGATAATATCCTCAGAGCATCAGCCGCTTTCATCTTATTACCACCAGAAGGTAGGAATCCAGTCCAGGGCGGAATTAGCAATTTTAGTGCCTTCTCTGCATCCTTTCGTCTGTGATCAGGCCAGGCACTAGAAGGCCTTTCAATTCTGATAATACCGTCGTAATAGTGAATGTCACCTGTAACATGATAAAGAAGACATATTCTACCAATCATAAGACAGGTGTACATAGCGAGTGATTATATGTCACAAGATGCATTAAACTTATCAAAAAACAACTCAGTTTCCCCTATGATGTTGCTTCGCCTTGGATTAACACAGAATTACAAACGTAATATACAGAGAAATGTGTCTATTAAGCACACCTTTGGGAATGAAAAGAGTGTCCTTAATATTCTGTTTCGATAGGATTTTAGTAAGTATTTTAGATGGGGAGGTCAGAGGTCACAGGCATGTAATTGTTTCTCTAATGGGTGTGCTCCACGAACTCACCAGAATTTTGCCACTGAGAGTTCACCTTAGGTGGTTTAAGTACTTTACATTTTAGTCTAACGTTCCTGGCTACGGGCGGAGATAACCGATGGTACGGAATGCCAACTGGTAAATCCAAGGCGAAGCAACATCCCAAACCATGCGTTTGAGCTAAGTCAGTCAACTCTCCCACCATGTTGAACTACGTAGACACCGCAGCCCCTAATCCCTGACCCCGAGATGAGAGCGAAAAAGGTGAACAACTCACAACCTCCGAAGACAAATTTAGAAAAACCTTTGAAAAACTGACGGCACTGGTGCAGACTGGTGAAAAACAACTTGCAGAAATTCAAGCGATAAACGAGCGTCTGAGAAATGTTGAAGAAAAACAAGCAGAGATTAAAACGGCTCTCAACCATGCAGACAACGAAAGGGAGGAGTTATGCAATAGCGGCATAGACACCAAAAGGCGCATGACCGACCTAACAGCTCAGATTGAGAATCTTGAAGCACTACACACCGAACATAAAGAAAAAAATCCTTAAGCTACAGAGATATTCGAGAAGCTACAACCTGCGATTCGGTGGCATCAAAGTTCAGTAAGATGAGCGGTGCTTGGTGATCGTGTCAGATTTACTGGCCACAAAGTTTAATATCAGCGACCCGATCATGTAGATAGAAAACGCCCATAGAGTGCCCCATCACCGGAACGCGCAGAAACAGCATTGCATCTCCACCTCACATTATTGCCAAATTCTTGAGACGCTCGGACAGAGTGGAAATATATGTACTATGGAAAGCCAGAAATGTCTTGAAGGACTCCAACGTTTTCATAACTGAAGACTACTGTCCAGAGGATTATAAACGCAAACGCCAACTGCAATCAGTGATGCAAGAAGCCTTCAAGAAAGGAAAACGTCCTCGTTTCACAAATGGCAAACTTTAAATAGATGGTCGCCTCTATCGTGAATGAACTCATGTTCTAATAAACTGTAAGTAAAAGATAGACAAGACTCTGTAATGCTGACCCGTTGCTCTGGTGTCTACTACCAGTGAACGATACTATCTATAAACTCTCAGGACTCTGTAGATGAACTAGGTCCCGAAGTATTTTGTGTGACATTTGGCCAGCCGTTGGCGGCTGGTTCACCGCTTCGCCGCCCCCAAACAAACATAGCAACAACAGTTTTATAGGTTTACTGAAGGAACACTTTAGTGTTTTGTCCCCTTTTACATTTCTAGACTTGGGGTTGGGTGGAGGTGGGGCGGGAGATTTGCTTGCTCTGGCTGTGCCATGTTTTCATAAACATGACCATGTTCCATTTTTCACATTAGTCTGTGGGGCAAACATGTCATTGTACGTACCGTCTTACGTATTGCAGTTGCCAATGTAAACTTCGTTGATACCCTTGCTTGGTCTCTGGGGAGGGGGAATTTGTTGTTTTCTTGTTTCTATTTTACATTTTGCTTTTCAAAAAACTGAGTCCAGAATATCAGGTATATTTATACTGTCAGAAGTTTTGAACAACTACTCAACTACTCGCAAAAAGGTCATTCATTGGGCTAGACAGAGGGGGCAACAATCAAAATGTTACAGGAAATTCACAGCACTCAAAATATTGTCAAATACTAGAACACTCAATTTCGTAGTAAATCCTTTTATGCACATGGCTCTGCAAACAGCTGGGGTGTCATTACCATTATCCGCAGCAATGACTGCACTATTCATGATGACATTTCTGATCCAGAAGGCCGTTAACTCAATATTACGCTTCATGGTAAAATATTTTCGTTAGTCAACTTGTATGCTCCCACAGAAGAGAAGCCTCACTCTTCTTTTCTGAAAAAGCTCTTCTCTGAGATCAAAGATTGCATGTCAGATCCAAACATCTGTATCATATGGGATAGGGACCATAATCTGGCACTAAATCACGACATAGACCGTATGGGTTGGAACCCACGCATCTGGAAACTGTCCCAAAATCTCACGTCAAAAATTGTAGGTGCACTTGACCTGGTGGATATCTGGCGCATTTGAAATCCAAAAGCTCTTATGTATACCTGGAAACGTATTCACCCAACTATCATTAAATGCAGGTAGGACTACATTCTCATTAGTGATCCAGTTACAAAACTTAGTAGAATGAACTGATATCATCCCATGTGTACTATCTGATCATTCAGCCATCACTCTGAAATTGAAGTTTGAGGAAACTTCAAGGGGTTGTTCATACTGGAAACTGAATACCAGCATCTCAAAAGACTCTGACTACGGTTCACAAATAGAGGAGAATTTTCCCATATGGGTACAAGAGGCAACACACTTCACAGATACTAGCGGACAATGGGACTGGTTAAAATTCTGTATTAAGAAATTTACAATCTCTTTTTGCAAAAGAAACGCACTTAGCAAAGACAACGCATTTTCAATGGAAATAAACACTTAGAGAATTAGATGAAAACTTATCAACACTGTCAGCAGCTGCAAATATTCGCCATTTTGAACGCACAAAAGGTGCCTTACAACATGAGTAGGATAAAAGTGCAGAAGGCGCAATCATTAGATCTAGAGCCAACTGGCATGAATACGGAGAGAAAGGAACAAAATATTTCTTAAAATTGGAGACATCAAATGCTCAGCAATCTCAAATTAATGCCCTCCACCGATCTAATGGGTCATACTGTAGTAATCCCAATGATGTCATGACTGAGATAAAATCATTCTATCAAAACATGTATTCATCCCAGATTGATGTAAATGAGCCAAACCATAATGCCAAACAAGCCAATTTCTTGGACAATCGTGACATTCCAAAACTGTCTGATGACATCAGAAACTTCTGTGAGGGCACATTTACCGAAGAAGCGCTTGTACCAGTCATGTCTTTCCCTAATAATAAAACCCCAGGGAACGACGGAATCTCATATGACTTTTACAAAACCTTTTGGCCTTTAATTTCCATGTATGTTTTAAATTCCCTCAACACAGCTTTTGAGAAAGGCCATTTTTCAACCTTACAACGTCAAGGGGTAATTATGTTGCTTGAAAAGGGGGCAGAGACAGATGCTGAGTAGGTTGATTAAAAACTGGAGACCTATATCCCTTTTAAATTCAGACAACAAAATCGGCACAAAATGCCTGGCCAAAAGACTGGAAAGGGCCCTCCCTCATATTACTCAAGAAACTTTCGTCAAAAATTGCTTCATTGTTGATGTTGTCAGACTTGCCGAAAACATCCTATAATAATATTATAAAAAAGATTTCAATCTACCCGGTATTATGTTAACCATCGATTTTGAGAAAGCTTTTGACTCAGTGGAATGGCAATTTCTCTTTTAAACACTTTCTGTATTTAATTTCGGCCCCTCTCTCCTACATGGGATAAAAGTCTTATACACTGACATGTCAAGTTGTGTGATGAACAAAGGTTTCAGTACAGGCTACTTTAATCTGGGTCGTTGAGTGAGACAGGGTGACCTTATCTCTCCCATGCTGTTTATTTTAGTGATTGAAGTTTTTCTAAGCTCCCTGCGTCAGAACAAACTATTAATGTCATAGAAGTGCCAGGTTTCGGTTCAGTTAAATCAACATCATATGCGGATGATCTGACATGTTTCCTCAGTGACATTGCCTCTTGTAAAACCATTTTTAAAAAGTTGAATGAGATTTCTGGACTTAAAGTTAATCCTAACAAAAGTCCTTTGGCTTGGAAAATACTGGTTCCGAAAAGACAAACCTCTGAATATTATTATGGCCAAATACTCCTAGGGATCTTTTTAGCCTATGACGAAATCTTAGCTTTAGAGATGAACGTTATCTGTCCTTTGGCCAAGTTACAAGCTTCTCTTAACCTTTGGAAAATGAGGGGTCTGACCTTACTCGGAAAAGTTCAAATTATGAAAGCACTGGGAATCTCTCAAGTCCTGTACGTCCTAAATCTCACTGACAATCATGGTAAATATGTCAAAGAATTTAACACCCTCCTATCTAAGATTCTTTGGAACGGCTCTTATAGAGTTGCCAGGAAAACTGTTATTAGGAACATACAAGATGGAGGTCTAGGCATGCCTGATATATTCGTAATTGTCAAGGCTCGCTTTTGGGATAATTCTGTTGTACAACCTTGACAGTGGTTTCGCCATGCAATGTCAACGTATAGGTGATATTGAACTTGTGCTGCGCTCAAATTTCAATAACAAATCTTTGCCTGTTTTTATGAATCATTCTCTGCAATATGCTTCAAACACATGGAAAATGGTGACATCCCCTCCGGGAATGGAGGTCCATGCATATGGAATAATGAAAACATCTTATTAGGAGAGAAAAGTATTTTCCACCATAATCTTTTTGAATTGGGCTTCAAATATGTTGGACACCTATTTGATGTCCATGGCAACGTTCTTCAATGGGCTTAAGTAATTCACAGGAGAGCACAACACCAGGAATATCTTTAAGTGGTATTCTATAGTCTCAGCACAGTCAAAAAATTAGAAAAACAATTCTGATATGTCGAAATTTACTGTTGACCAGGATAATAAGCCCATATTAGGTATTTTATTTAAAGCTCACAGTAAAGATATTCACTATCATCTCGATCAGTCTACCACAAAACACACAGTCCCAGGTATTGTGAAACAGCATTTTATCTCTCCAAGGTCTGAAATAGTTTTCTTTAACCTGAGTCGACAGTTCTGCTGGTGGATATTTACTTGTCCCCGAGTCTGTCTGATAGCTCAGTAAAACACTTCGTGCTTTTCCGATTACTATATATGTGTGTACTGTGTCTGTGTGTCGTCTGCTCCATGCACACTGTGTTGCTCGGTCGCGCACAGAATTGTATCATCTAAGTCGGTTACTGTGACCAACTCTTTTTAGGGTTGGAAGCGGTGGCCAACTGGTTTTGTGTGAGGCCTAGCAGCTACGCGATGTTGCCGTAAGTGTGTGGGGGTTCGAATTCCGTTTGGGTTATAGTAAAAATTTATGTTTCATCAATGCACTGGACAGCCTTATTCGGGAATGAGAATCTATTTACCAGTAACCATTTAAATTAACCCTGGACAAACAATTACGTTGATTCCAGTGGAAATTAACGCACAATATTTTACCAACTAATATGTTGCTTCATAAAATGACTCCAGTCAGAGTTTCATCAAGAGTTTGTACATTTTTTTAAATGAAAAGGAGTCTCTCCTTCATAAAGTATCGCTATTTTGTTGAATGCCAAATACCACAGAAGTTAAATTTATGGAAATGGAAAAAGTGCAATACCCATAATGTAAATTATACCATGTTGTACATGACTGTCTGAATTTCTATTTGACTGAAAGGTTGTAAATAACGTTTGGAACAAATTGATGGAAATATCAATATAAATTACAGAAACCATATAAAGCTGGTATGGCAGTGTGTCATATATGGATATGCATTAAATATGAACGGTATAGCGGCACTAAATCTTATTCTAATGCTAGCAACCTTTTGTGTGTATAGAGAAAGAATAATAAACCAAAGAGATATATGGAGATTTTTTAAAGAATGGGGCAACACAATGGAGTGTCATATTAGGCATACAAATGTATTTTATGGTGCTTTTAAAACCCTTTCACCGAGCTTTTGTTCACCATCCTAACTTACCTTGACTTTTATTAGGTAATTTCAACCATCTGAAAAGCGTATCTTGTCCATGAGGCTTTTTACTGTGAAGGTACTCAAACTTCTTCTCTGAATACTTGTCTGTTGGTAGGAGGCAGTACTTATAACACAGCACATCATCATGGCCCAAAATGTCCCTGTTGAATTTGCCTTCTAAATAGTATGTGGTCTCATTGTCTGATGTTCTTAAGCGTTGAAAAGAGAGCAAAAAAGAAGACAACATAAAATATCACATTATAAACTCACGGAGGGCGTTCATTAAAATACGGGCTCTTTGCTTTCATTGCGTGATCAGCTGTTTAAAATATGATACAGGTTGCAGAAATATTCTGTTAATTTTTTGTTTCTCCATTTCCCTTGACGGCGAATTTGCATATGTGAGTAGTGATAACATGGAAAACGTTTGCATATATTTCTTAAATGAAACACAATCAACTTTAGGCTTCAATACATAGCTTGTAATACACTCAAATCAAGTAATTGACATCAATCGTGTAAAGTTTTTAGTCATTGTCTTGAGTTGTGGGGAGGAAACGCCATAGTATAGTTGTCATTATAGAAGGATTTGGTGGTTTCCAAGAAGACTCTTTCTGACCTTAGATATCCTAGTTATCCTAATAGAATGGAAATGATCGAAAAGCATTTTAACATGGGATGTGGTCAACAATACCCATATAACCAACAGTCACATCATATGGTTTGCTCAAATGGCCAACAAAGTAGTAAATGCATTTAATTAGTGCAGTCGATTTTCGATTTCGATTTTGATTTTCGATTTTCTTGTTATAATTTCACAGCCTATTTTTACTCACTTCGGTGTCTACCATCCCAAGAAACAACAGATCAGAGTAGTATGTACAACTGAGTCTCCCTGAACGACGCATTGCTACAGGGACCTGACAAAATGAACAGCCTCCTTGAATTCCTGCTATGATTCCGACGCCAGCAGACAGCAGTAATGAGTGACATAGAACAAATGTTTCACAGTTTCCACGTCAACAAAGAACACCAGAACTATCTGCGCTTCTTTTGGTTAAAAGACAACGACCCCATGAAACCAGTAATTCAGTACAGAATGAACGTTTACCTGTTTGGCGATGTCTCCTCACCAGCTATTGCTACCTTCGGACTGAGAAAGATCGCTGAAGACGGCGTATCTACATATGGAGAAGACGTGAAAGAGTTCATAGACAAGAACTTTTACGTCGACGACGAACTAACCTCAGCACCAGATGCAAAGAAAACTATCAGTCTCATCAACAGAACAAGTGACTTGCTAACGACCATAAACGTCAACTTTCACAAGATTGTTTCTAATGACAAAGAGGTCATGACCACACTACCAAACAAAGTACAAGCCAAAGATCTACAGAGTTTGGATTTCAACCAAGACACCTTACCGACACAGAGGTCATTAGGGGTCAGGTGGTCTTCAGAGGCAGATGCATTCACATTCAGAGTAGACTTGAAGGAGAAGCCATCCTCATGGCAGGGAGTACTGGCGATCATCAACTCAATATACGATCCACTCGGTATACTCGCACTGGTTTCCATAGAAGGTAAACTAATACAACGAGGCCTCATGACAGGAACTAAAGGACGCAACTCATCTAACCTTGGCTGCGATGAACCATTACCAGAGAAATACTTGCCCAGATGAACACGCTGGTGCAACAACCTCAACTACATCATAAAGGTACAGCTACGGCAATGCTACGCTCCACCCACCTTCGGACCCATCAAGAAAACTGAGTACGTGTCACATTTTCTCTGACGCAAGCAATGTAGCCATAGGTGCTGTAGCGTACTTGCGGTTGATCAACCATGAAGACAACGTCAATGTATCATTCATACTTGGCAAAGCAAAAGTAAACCCGACTCATGCAGTCTCCATACCTCGCCTAGAACTGTGTGCAGCCGTCCTAGCGACAGAACTTGCACAGAAGAGCTCATCAGAAATCGGCCTGAACATCGACAGTGCCATCACACGGACAGCAAAATCGTCCTTGGATATATAAACAACAGCTCGAAACGTTTCCACAAATACGTAGCGAGCAGAGTAGAAAAGATCCACAACATTTCATCACCACACCAGTGGCGACATGTGTCTACACATAAAAATCCAGCTGACATCGCATCACGCAGCGTGCCAGCCCCAAAACTCAACTCAACTACCTGGATATCAGGATCAGCATTCCAGTGGCAACGAGACGAGCAAGACAACCACAAAGAAACAGAACACAATTACACAGTGAGCGACGAAGACCCTGAGGTCAACAAACAACTTACTGTCCTCAACACATCAACAAAAGAAGTAGAACAAGACGACTTAGGTGCTCACCGATTTCAACGATTCTCATCATGGAAATCCTTGAAGAGAAGTATTACTAACTTAATAGGCAAAATCAGACAAAGAAAATGACCAGGAAAGACAAACAAAAGGGAGAAAGAAAAGTCTCTAGAAGAATGAAAATTGAAATGATGGCACAAGCAGAAACCGTTATCCTGCGCTCAGTACAGTAAAAGGTGTTTCATAAAGAATATGAGATACTATCTGCAGCAAAGTCAGCAGGCACTGACAACAACAAACCACAGAAACCCCATAAACCAGACGAACCCATTCATTGATGAAAAAGGACTCATCCCTGTTAGAGGAAGACTTCGCCGGTCTGACCTCAACCACTGCGGCCGGCACCCCATCCTCCCACAGGACAACCACATTTCACGACTGATCATTGATCATGTACATCGACAAGTACAACATCAAGGCAGACAACTCACCGTGTCGAACATCAGAGCAAATGGCTATATCATCATGGGTGTACATGACATGGTAATAAGTATATTACACAATGTGCAATATGTAGAAGACTAAGAGCAAAACCACTCACTCAACTCATGGCCGACCTACCCTCGACTTACCCACCATTCACCAACGTTGTCATGGACGAATTGCGACGGCCCCTGGGCTGTAGCTTCCCACAAAACCAGAGCCCGCACATCTGAAGCCAAGAGATGGACAGTGATCTTTGTCTCACTCTACACAACAGCAGTACACATAGAAGTAATAGAATCGATGGAAGTAGTAAGACTTATGTGTTATTTGTGATAATATTTTTCCCCATTTTATTCGAAAATAGCTACAGGGAGGGGAGGGACAATCCCCCTCCCTGTAGCCACGCATACATAGCAATGGTCATTGACACATAAATGGCTTGCGCGTAGCGGATTGAGCAAGCAAACATTGGCAGTGAGTTATAGCCAGTGCATTGTGCAAGTCCCTACGGAGTCAGAGTGACCTATATATGACTCAGTGGGGGAATGTATTCACGTTGGGTATAGACCCTTTTCATAAGTCTACCGCCCTCCTGTGGCCATAGTGAATTTGAAGTAAAAGCGAGGCCACTGGGGAAAACCCTCCAGCCCCTGCCCAGTGGCCTCCAGCCCCTGCAACATTCATGCGAATAAGTATTACAACAGAGGCCATTTTGTCATTTTCCCCTACCGAGTCACGGAGCGGACTATACATTCTAGCTCTTCTGGCTGTGATGTAAGTATAAAAATCTGCCTGCAAAAGAATGGTACATCCCTACGGAGTCACATTCTAGCTCTTCTAGCTGTGATGTAAACATATATAATTTTTATTTATTATCCCTACGGAGTCCCCTTCGGAACACTATGGAGTGTCTTCAGAATTCTGTAGACCTACGGAGTCTGTGTTGCGCAATACTGCTTTTGCAATAAGTGTTGCTTAGCAGCCTGTGATGTCATGACGGAGGTCTGACATTCTATGGCTTTCACGAATTTTTTTTCTGAACTTTCATTTCACCTTTGGAACGTTTGCTCACGAGATGGATAAAATTTTAGAAATTTCCTCTGAACTTTAAATGTGCCAGACAACCATTAGTTCAAATAAAATGAGATGCTTCAAGTGAATAACACTGATATCTAAAGTGTTTACACTCTTGTCTTTAAGTACAAACGTAGTTCGGGAGTCGTTCTCTACTCTATTCCCACAAACAAAACATATTCAATATTTATATCATTATGATCTTTATCGATACTTATGATAATATTACAAGATGTTCTGTTATCTGTTTTCATAGCGTAAAATCCAACCAAATCATCAAACTCGCCTCCTGTAGCTAGCTTTACAAATCTAATGAGGACTGTACCATGCTGAAGCATTTTCATATTATCAGTCATCTGTTGATTGGCTGTCTGTAAAGGTAATTCAGCTGTCTCCTCACCGATACTTTTCAGGCCCAGTTTCTGCAAAGTTGTGTCCCAAAATGATCTTACTGGAACTCCGCTAGCTGTATATGAACATTAATTGTTGCCCAAGTTTATCCTCCTTCGCATTTATTATCTGACTTTATTATTGTTGTATGTGAACTTATTTTGAGGTGAATTGGTATACCGAGTAAAATGGTGTATGGGTTCTTAGGCGTAAGCCAATGGCGAGAATCTCGCAACTTATATTTATTAACATTACTGTCAAAATAAAACACACTTGAAGTCCCCGGCGGTTCACTCACCCTACCTGCAATTTCACTATCAAATATTTCTACGATGTTACGTGGCACATTATACGGTCTAAATTTCTGACTAAGTCCATCCAATGTCAGAGCAAAGGGAGTAGGATCATGTGCAGCCTTTGTAGTGTCTATACTTTCATCTACATCTTTCAGTTCGGAAAACTCTACAGAGTTTTCATGTTTTGTACAGAGGCAGTGGCTAAAATAAACTTTTTCGCGAACTTTGTATCAAAGGACGTAATCCTTATTAGGGTTACCTGCGATCTTAGTATTATTGTTAACTTTAACACCACTCAGATCTTGTAGCTCAAGATTTTGTCCGTAAATTACACCTACCAGGCTCTGACATTATTGTAGTATAAACAGTGAAAATTTTAATACATACCTTATAATAATATACATCACTCAAGGATGATCATTTGGATTGAAAGCAAAACGGGCGAACCCGTTACTGTTAATTTTAATCCTTGCATTGACACAGCACAGTTTACTAAATAAGACTGCCAGAGTGCGGACTCTATAATTCAAGGCATAACATAACATCGGCGAATAATGTACTAAAATATCAAGAAGGTGACCAACCGAAGAAGACTAAAGCAATTCGTCCAGGTAACAACAATATTGATACCCTCAATAAAGCAATCGGGATGCAGCCAAAAATTAATTTTGAAAAAAGTCTGGCGACAAGCCGCGTTTATCTAACACTGGCTAAAAATGTTAAAGTTTATTTTAATGCCACAGGTAGCTTCGCCAACCTTGTCGGCTTTTCAGATAGTCCAGAGGACAACCCCGTGACAAAAAGTAACATGAGTCCAAAACAAGTGGATTTTATAACAGTCACCGAATACATAGTTCATCAGATACCGTCGATGTGACTGGAATTTACGTTACAAGCGGCTCGGGTGAATACATACAAGGAAAAACCTCGGACTGTTTACAAAAACTTCCTGTCCGAGATACAAAAGAAATAAGCAAAAAGGTCACCTATGACTTAAAAAGTGGCAACTCTACTATCACCATGCCATTGAGAAAGGGCTCAGGATGGATGAGTTCAATGTTTATTTGGATAACAGATCTCGTCGGAAATATAGTCAATTTCAATAACTGGCCAACTAGATTTTGTATCAAATTGCTGTAGCACCCTATCGGAACATCATATTAACCATCCTATGACCAATTCCACAGCAATATAGATCATTTATAATTTTTTGCTTGGGACTGGGTTGACAATAATTTGAGAATTGAACTGGCGCTGATGCAGAGTTGGCTTGCCCTTCGGAATGCGCCGCCGCTTCTTCGAGGATTTCTGCATCTTTATCTCTTAATTCGGCCACAGCATGCATATCTTTAGCCTGATTTTCTCTTTCCTAATCAGCCTGGAGTAATCTTTTTTCTGACCAGACGGCACGATCATGTTCAAATTTTTCTAATGCCTTATCATGTCTAATTTGTTCTTCCATCAGAGCCCCACCATTCCCGCTAAGCTTTTGACCGATAATATTTCCCCCTGTGAATGCCATTGCATTTAATACAGCACCGAGAACTGTCATTCCTACTGCTGCAGCCAAGGTTGTCGGTTAATTGTCTCTATATACATCACAAAGTATAAGGTTCTACAGGAATAATATTTTTCTGTTCAAGGAGATCTTTTGTCGCAACCGCAGTGCAGTTGCTCCCCCTATAATATTTACCCACTGAGTGAGATTTGGCCAACTTGGAACACCCATATTCATTTTCAGAAATTTGCTGGAGATCATTGATATCCCATCGCAAGTCCAGCGATTACAATACCATCATACATTGTGTTTATAACAAATTTGGTATCCATGATTGCTGCCACGTATAAATAGAAAATAAAATAAAAATAGTTTCCCTATGGGAACGTTTTATGTATCATTCCATCTCATACAATGTAGAGGGGCCCAGTTTGGCACTCCGTTCCGTAAGGGCTCCACTAGGGGCTCTGTAGGCATTGCTTTCCGAAGGGGCTCACGCGTAGGTGCCCTATCGGCACGGTTCCGAAGGGGACAAATATGCCAAGCGCGCCCCCAATACAACCCTGATGCAGTCAATGAAACTCCTATAACACCTAAAACAAGATAACATTTATTATACCATCTGTCACACTGTTGCGGAGGGATGACACAGTCTGCCTCAGTCATATTGTCATTAGTCACCGATATCGCTTGACGCTACACTATTGCTTGGCGCTTCTTCCTCTTGTTCTGTGTGTTCCATTCTGCTAATCTCTTCCCTGCAGCCACTCTCCCTGGATGCTTTGTAAGTAATGTAATTTTCTCTATGTTGTGCTGCGGCGTAGCCATCAGAGTTGATGGAGCTGTTTTTGTTTGCGGGGTCGGTGGCAAAGTTGAATCAATTTATTTCGGGTATTCTATTAAACCCGATTTTTTTAAAATCTACATGGTTACCCGTAATTAAATCGTTGGAAACTAGAGCAAGTATGGGGCCCCAAGTGTATGCTATCCATCCTGATAATTGTTTTATTTCACTGTTTAGAATAAAATCCTTTTTAAGATCAGTGGCATAGTTTTCTCAGTCATCGATTGGAACTACCTGACTGATTGCGTGGGCTCCTAGATCTATGAAACTTTGAGTGACGGTATCACTTATGAGAGAACTGGATTTCGCTTCATAGACTTTAAAGGCTCGTGTTATGGAGTCATCATTCCATTTTTCCACATCTCCAACTGAAATCTCCATACCAAAAAATAACTTGCTTTGACCACTTGCGATGACACAGAGTATTTTTTCACGCTTTGTCTCTACTATGGATCGGGCGTCCGATGCTGCGGCCGGTGCTCATTCTGAAGGCGCTGTCGATGTATTTGCCGCTGCTGATGGCTTTATTAAATTCTTAGTAAAAAATAAAAAATCCGTTTAAACCTGAACCTAAAATACAGTATTAACACAGTTTGGAATGTCAGGACCGTTCCGATAGGGATTCCGAAGGTAAAATACGGTAGTAGATAATGAATATGAAAATTCTCCTCCATTAAAATCTATCTGGAAATAGAAACACATATAATCATAAGTAAAGACGCATTCCCGGTTGCTTTTCAACTGAATAAAAAACATATACTGATATTACAGCATACTGATATTCCTCCTAAACCGAACGACATAAAACCTATTCTCATGGACTTAGAAATATATGTAACGCCGACAGATAAATTTAGTTTTCATCTGCGGGATATATTCAAAGATAATGTTATCACTCATTGAACAGCCAAAGAAAGTAATGTGTGGTTGGGCGGTCCGCACATGAAATACTGGGACCAGCAATTAAATTTCGCCGTATGGTGCAGCACTACTGGTTGTGGTATATCATTCGCCCATCTCTTGGACAGCAAATTTCCGCCGCAAATACTTTCATTCTGTCATTTTCATGTATTTACAGTACGTCGCATCCTTCATGAAATGGAGGTTCCACTTCAAGACGATACTGGAGGGGTCTTCATAGCCAGCGACAATCCATACAATCTCGTGAAATATGAACTTCTCTGTACCGAATTTGGAAATATAAGCCCCACGAAGTCAAACTTTCGATATCGCCAAGGGAAGTCGCAGAACTCAGGTCTTGGTTATGGTTACGAATATTACACTAATCGCGGCCCCGCTCGGCAGCCTGGCGCTGTATACAATGGTCATAACTTTTCCTCTCCGCCGACGGAGGCGTTTATTACACACATACCATTTTTTGAAAGAAAAGCCATGTACTACCCGACAAAGACAGATCACAGTATTATTTCTTCAGAAATGATGGATCGGAGGGGCAATGCAATAGATACATCCCTCTGAAGGGAGACTCGGGTCCCCTGAGGGGATTAACAAAGGCCGGTCTCGCCCGCCTTAATGAAAGCCTTGAAGCATATGTATATTGCACACTCGGCGCATAGCAAGTCGAAAAGAATTCGGCGTTCTCCTTGAAGATGAAATTCGTAGTACCGACAAAGTAATCAGTTATAGGCGATATCAAGACACAATAATGAATATTGGTGTCACCCAATTGACTTCTCTTGCCGTCTAAAATGGTAATCCTTTCGGGCCCAGCAATCACAGGTTATAATAATGAATTGCAATATGCAACAGAATCTATGGTCTTCAGGGTAAATGGAGATGTAAATACAGAAAGCCGAGAAAGTGCTAAACATGAGATGGATGGGAACGAGGATGCTGTGAAGTGGCAGGACGAGCCGCCTTCGCCTTCGGAACCATTCCTAAAGGGGGCTCCACTAGGGGAACGCTTCGGATCACCGCCTAACACAGCAATCGCTGCTGTTGCAAAAACTGCTAGCGCGGTTCCCATTCACGAATTTGGCAAAATCGGTTTATTATCTTTAGTCATATTCATTACATTTATGTACAGTATATAGATAAACTGTACGCGACCCCACCATTCAACATGATTGTAACTGGACCGACAAATTCTGGCAAAATGGAGTATGTAATGAATCTCCTCACCGGACCGTACCTAGGGAAATTTGAATATGTAGTATTCATTTGTCCAACATTCATGAACAACAAAACGTATAATTAAAAATTCATTTTCATGGATGATAATGTATTTGTGTTTTAGGTCGGACTTGATGCTGTGGATGATACACTAGCCTTAGTACATAAGGAATGGGCCGGTACGAACACTCATAATCCTAGATGACTGCGCCTCGTCCAAAGATATGAAGAAGCGCAGTGACGTTTTAGTCAAACTTGGTTTCAGCTCAAGACACGACGGATTATCTGTCTGGGTTTTACACACCAAGCAAGACAGTCAACAAGACTATTATAAAAGAATATGGAATGGAGGTGTCAGAACGGGAGGCCTCGGACCTAGTCAGACAATTGAAAAATACACCATTCAGTAAACTAGTATTTCATTTACGGCAACCGTATGATGTACAATCATGGAACGCTCTGCCGAAGGAACCCGAAGGCCAAAGGCTCCGCCGAAGGCACTCTAAGAGAACTATATTACAACCCGAGAACTGGTATCGGAGGTGTACAAAAATTACATGAGGCAGCGCGTGCTGCCGGATTGAAAGTGACCAAGAAAGAGGTGCAGGACTGGTTGCAAACTCAGCTAACTTATAATCTACATAAACCGGTCCCTCGCATCGATAGACGCCCAGTGGGAAACAGATCTTGTGGAGATGCCCGTCTCGTTCGCAAAAAGAATAACAACATTCGCTACATGCTAACAGTAATTGATGTACTCAGTAAATATGCATGGGCCAGGCCAATACAGTAAAAAACGGCAGATGACACTCTGGAGGCACTACAACACATAATTAAGAAAAGTGGGAGGCAACCCTACAAACTTCAGACAGATGAGGGGCGGGAATTTACTAACCGGAAAATACAGAAATGGCTGGAGTAGTCGGGCATTCACTGGTTTCACATGTTTAGTGATAAAAAAGCCAGTGTTGTGGAACGATTCCATCGTACTTTGAAGACCATGATGTGGAAATACTCACATACTGACAGACACGTGAATGGCTCTCTATTCTACAACAACACTGTACACACAAGTATCAAAATGAAACCCGTCGACATAACAGAGGACAACGATTTGCAGGCATTTTATACATTATACGGTCCTGAGTTGGCGGCCGCGGGCCTTAATTCAAGCCGGGAGAACGGGTCCAAATTACAAAATACAAGACCACTTTCAGGAAAGGATATTTACCAAATTGAACAGAGGAGATCTTCATAGTTACAAAAGTGGTGTATGCAGCTGGACTGGGAACGCCGCCCGTTTACAAAATAAAAGATCTGAATGGAGAGGAAATACTCGGCACTTTCTATTCCGATGAACTGCAGAGCGTAACTGGCAGAGCTGGCGCCAACAAGCTGTACAGAGTCGAACGAATTCTGAAGAGGAAAAAAGTCAGGGGAAAGAAATACTACCTGATAAAATGGAAAGGTTATCCAGAAAGTTTCAATAGTTGGGTGCCAGAGGAAAATATTATTAGAACTACGTAGTACTTACGTTAGTACTAACGTTAGTACTTACGTTAGTTCTTATGTTAGTACTTACGCGAGTAATTAAGAAAGTTATTCAATAAGTACCACAGAGCAAGTCTTAATTTCTTGTAAGTAGAAAGTGACGATTTACCAACACTATCCGAACTTACAGTTGGTCTAAAAGGATTTTGCCAAAGCAATTAGTTCCGACTGTAGTTGTTAAGGTCCTGGAGGCATATTGTACGTTGAGGGAAGATGAAGCCCTAGATTATGATAAGCTTAAAGTGGCTATACTTAGGAAGTACGAGCTCACCAGAGAGTTATACTTAGTTAAACTCAGAGCTTGCAAACACAAAGATGAAAAGACACTCTGTATGTTGGGTGATTATTGTTGCAAAGACTTTTGACCACAGGATGAAAACAAGTGGGATTCTTTCATTAAGTGGTTACCAATAATGCAAGCGTGGTTTAAGGAAAGGGGTCCCGCAGACTTTAAAGAATTGATAAAACTTGGTGAGAAATATAAATCTGCTCAAACTGGCGCTGCTAGCGATGACACTCAGCGGAAGAGAAGTTTCAAAAGTTTTAACAATAAAACTAAGCAGCAAAGGAGTGAGGGGAAAAAGATCGATAATTCATCCCAAGACAGTGAGAGGTCTGAGTCCTCAGGTGCATGTTATATTTTGGGAAGACTGGTCATATGGCAAGAATTTTCCTGAATAAAGTCGGATAAAAATGCTGGTTCAGCAAATACAAAGATAGTTGGTAATGTCAGGATGACAAAGGTAATGCCATTTGCGCTGAATTCTGTAATGAGTATGTACTTTTGAGAAATACTTACATTGGTTGCTTAGACGGTAAAGCAGTGGGTATTCAGAGAGACACAGGGTGTTGTAAAACTTTGTTGTAAAACTTTGTTATAAAACTTTGTTGTAACACTTTGGTAAAGCCAAAATTTTTACAACAGTCTCTCATATTTGCGTGGCGAGATTTGCAATATCAGTTGTGCAGATGAAACAGTGCACAAAACGCCTGTTGTCAAAGCCCAGATTGAAAGTGACTGGACCTTTACGTATGGCGGTATGGAAAGGTATACCTAAAGATGCTCAGCTAGGTCAGGGTGCGCTTGCCTTGCAGGATCCCTGTGCGTTAGTGGTCACAAGAAGTCAAAAGAAAGTGCAAGATGAGCGTGAGGCTATAGTCAAGAAAAATGAAATGGCGTATGGCGTGAGAGCAAAACCTGTTGATGAATTGCCAACTTTTGTTGAAGCGGAATAAATAGATGATGACTTCGATGAGGAAGTTGAGTCATCTGATGAAAGTAACAGCGCTTCAGGACACATTGACATTGTCAATGAAACAAAAGTGGTAAATGGGTCACATGACAAACACGATGATTCACTGGGTATCTCTAGCTTGTTTGATGAAGACTATTCAAATGTAAATAGTGGGGGTGACTGTAACGATACCTTCAATGATGCATCAGCCCTTGACCAACCGTTTGATGAGAATTCATCAGACATGAGTGACATCAGTGATGATGAGGCAAGTGATGACGTCACATCGAAAGAAAAAAAGAACATTTCCACTGGATTAAAATGTCAGCAGGAATATGCTGAAATATTAAGGTTATAGATCAGGATAAGTTAAGAGAACTTCAACTAGCCGATCCTACTCTTGCCGAGGGGCGAGAGCATGCAGATGCAAGGCAATTGTTGGAAAATCAGATCAAATTTTTCTTGCATGAGAAATTATTGTATCGTAAGTGGATTTCTTCACATAAGGTGCGTGAAGTTAGACTTATTGTAGTGCCTGCAGAATGTCACAATGCATTGCTAAGAGTGTCACATGACATACCTCTGTCGGGACACCTCGGTATTGAAAAGACTAACTGACGGTTGCTACAATACTATTACTGGCCTGGTATTTCCAAGGATGTTGCAGAATACTGCAGGACTTGTGGCCCATGTCAAAAATTTACTAGATGGAGAGCATTTGAGAAAGCACCTTTTGTTTCGAAGCCTTTTACAAATATACCGTTTGAGTTAATCGCAATGGATATTGTTGGACTTTAGAAAAGAACTTGACGTGGAAACAAGATTATTTTAGTCATTGTGGATAATGCAATTCTCTATCCCAAGGCCCTGGCTATTTCACACCAAGAGGCAGAAACTGTTGCGACGGCATTGATACACGTTTTTAGTCATATGGGACTACCTTGTGAAATTCTGTCAGACCAGGGTACAAATTTCATGTCGAATCTTATGATTGATATGTGTGCTAAGTTGAAGGAAATGCTGTGATTGCGCCCCCTTGACGTAATCTTGTGCCGGGAAAAGACTTAGACTGGCTAAATAAGGAAGAGAACAGAGTTTACAAGTGAAACTTCCATGGGTCAACAAGGACAATCCAGACTGATTTGGTTAAACGAAGGCAAGACCCAATGATGGGACAGAATGATAATGAAGATACGCTGAAAGGCAGTCACTAAACATAGAGGTGACTCTTGTATACTGGTTGATATTGGACCATGTTGTTTTGCTGTACAATGTGATCCATTTCAGCGTTCAGTACTTGTCCTAGGTCTGTTCGTGTCAGCTACATACATTTTCTTTCCTGGCATACATCTTACAGCAAATTGATATCTTTGCAAGCCCATATGCCAGGAAAGAAATTGTATGTAGCTGACACGAGCAGACGTAGGACAAATACAACAACACGAAGAACTGAAAGCTGAAACGGATCTCATTGTACAGGCGTGGTCGAAAATTTCCAAGCCGCACCCGACAAGCTGAAAGAGTTGAGAGCCGCCACTTCGCAGGATGAAATCCTTCAAGCACTTGCGTAGATTGTCAAAAACAGATTGTCGCAATACAAGTACCAGATATATGGTCCTGTCAGATCACACTATACTATGAAAAATGAAATAAATAAAACCGATAGACTAATATTTGTTGGTGACGTAATGCTAATACCGACATCATGGAGGAAATGCAGGATAGCAATCATTCACGAGAGCAATGTTATAAATTGCCTGGCCTGGTGTGTTTACAGACATTGAGGTCACTGTAGCCAGATGATCATGTACACCGAATACCGTATGATTACACAACCAGTGTCTACAGCAGATGAATATGACTTCAAATGATGTCCTGCTAACTGGCTTTAAGTAGAAAAAACCAATAGTAACGTTGATGTAATAGTAAGACATAAATATCTTTCACTGGCAAGGAAAGAAGGGATAGTGTTATTGTAATATACCTGTCTTGGGTACATTTCAATTATTTACATGTAAACTGTATCTTATTTTACAACAGGTGAACTCATGATCCTTTCGATAACAAGAAGAAACAAGGATGATCTCAGTATCCTTTTAGCTCGATTACCTATACAATCACACTTTACCGCCCGTTCCATCACATTTACCATTTCCAGGCGCCCCATCCCCTGCGGCTACATCTGCATATTCACTATTGAAAGATTTCAAGGTACTCTTTGGACGTGTGCCACGCTACGTCTCGCTCTCTCAAGTTACAAATGTAAGATGTATAATAACAAGGTCATTACGAAAATACAGCAAAGAATACACTCGGACATCGGCGCCGCGCATCACCCTCCGCTTCAGGGCGGGTAATCGACTGCGCCAAAGTTCTCAAGCATCCTTTGTAGTAGTTTGGTAATAACCTCATATTGTTTTTTGCCCATTATTTTATGGATGTCAATTTAAAATGTGCATATCTTGATGCATTTATCCACAGGGATCTAAATTGCAGTATTACATTAGTGTAACCGTTCATTGCCCTGGAGATTGATAAAAACATTTTACACCAGATATGCATGGCAAGGAAAATCCATATATCAACTTTCCATATTGAAAATCACCGAAATGCATGTATCCCTAAATAGTAATAAATACATGTGTGAATCTTCAAAGATTCAAGCACCAAATACAGGTGACAAAAACATAAAGTACTGTCTTCAGCTATCTTCATTGTGATATTTGCATGCAAAGAAGGTCACGGACAACATACTTGTCCACATGTGCCTACAAGGCATCTCGTCATCTAAGTGTAAGAAACTTGGAGCACTTGAAACATGGAAAAGGCACAATCAAGAAATAGCATGCATATGTATTCCTTGGTGAAAACTCGAAATTCAAGCTGTCATAAGTACCGTTTGCTTTTGCTTACCTTTTGACACCCATTTTGACCATGTGAACCAGATTGTCTTCTTTCTGTTCGGGCCTCTTCAGTCCTTTCCAAATGTAAGCTATCACCTCGTGTTTTTCAAAGCTAGGGACATATATGTCTTTACAGAAAATTATATGTAGATTTATAGTCATCTTCCTGTAAGGTACAAAGAATAAAGAGATAAATTTTAATCATCGGGTGAAACGTGATGATTTTCAAGGGATTGATTGCCAAATGGTAACTTTGGTCTTAAAATGCACGAAGGTACCGGAAAACAGAGCAATAGAGACGTCAGAGACCTAAAACCAGCTGCCTTAAGGTTCCAAGACAAGAAATTTGACCTTTTTAATCTAACAATTCTCTAACAGTTAATAAGCTCAGAACCCCCGTAATGTATACATTTTCTGAAAGCCTAGATATACGGGAACATTTTGGTAACCACAGTGTCACCATTGTTTACATAACTATCACGTGACAAGGTAATTTGCATAACCTTTCAAAAATCGGTTTTCCCTATGTTTTGTCTCAATACCTCAAAATATCTGACTCAAACTTGCTGGGATGCAAGCTGTCACAACGCTCTTCCAAAGTGTGTCTCAGATTTTTTATATCTTGCTTAGTTTTTTTTAGCACAATTTTAAAGAAATCAACTACGGTTAAATTCACTGCTCTGGAAGTTTTTCTGGCATAAAAACTGTTTAAGAAGGTTTAAAAAAATTCTGAGACGCACTTTTGAAGACCCTTAGGACAGCTTGCACTCACACAAATTTCAGCCATTGAAACAAAACATAGGGAAAACCGATTTTTGAAAGGTTATGCAAATCACCTGTCACGTGATAGCTGTGTCAACAATGGTGACACTATGGTACTCAAAATGTTCCCCTATATCTACGCTT
Source organism: Ptychodera flava (assembly GCA_001465055.1). Lineage (NCBI taxonomy): Eukaryota > Metazoa > Hemichordata > Enteropneusta > Ptychoderidae > Ptychodera > Ptychodera flava. The sequence goes on along the minus strand of LD346101.1, from coordinate 17,804 downwards.
TCCGAAAATATATAATTTACGGGGGTTCTGAGCTTATTAAACACTAGAGAATTGTTAGTTTGAAATGGTCAATTTCTTGTCTTGGAACCTTAACATGGTATACTTTCGATGTAGACTCTGCTATGCCAGCTATTTTCATGACTTGTAGAAATGGACGAAACCACTTTATAAATTGATGTTTATTTTCAAATATACAGTCAAGCAATGTTGGTGGTAGATTTCAAAATAAAATGGAAAATCAAGAATTTCTACATGAAAGAATGCGCTGCATAACGGAGATTTCCATTGTTTTGTTATTAACCCGTTTATTATGTCCATTGTTTTGTAGGTAACCCGCTAATGTCATTAGACTATGAAATGCATTTGGAGAGAAAGCTTCTATAAATGAACTTTGAAAGGAAACGACAATGATTGTGTTTAGTAGGATCATACATCTTTGGAAACTGAAATTTCTCCTTAAGAAATGTAGGCTGCACAAAATTATACAGTAGGACTATTGCCCTTGCGATGTATCTAAAATTCCAGAAGAGAAAACCACATTTTCGTAGACTTTTGAATTGACTAACTGCTATCTTAAATAAATGTAACTACAAAAAATGATAGTAGTCTTACTTCTGCGTAGTCATGTACTATACACCATAATTCGAGGCGTTTTTAGACAGACTCTTAAAACTGATCCAAAGATCTAATTCGATGATTTTTTACTGTAACGTTATTGAAGCAAGAAATGCAATGTGAGCCTAATTACATTTCATGATGATTTATAAAATGTGACCAATCAAAAATCAATACGTGTATGAATGTAGTTTTGTCAATAATAGAGAACACTGCTGACTTGCACTTACTCAGAATTCTCTAGAACTTCAGTGTGTCCTTCAATTGCAGGCAAAGGTTCAAGACCTCCACGTGAGTGCTGAAAATATGATTTGATAAGGAATTAGTCAAGGCAGGGTCATACTCGCGTGCCCAATGCTGCCCGTCAATGATGCTCTCATGAGATAAATGAGCCGCTTCATTCAAATCAACATGGCAATAGGAATCATGTTCTTGAATATATTTAACCGAAATTTAACTTAACACAACTGTATGGCTACTTTTGAATAAATATATATATATATATATATATATATATATATATATATATATATATATATATATATATATATATTCAAAAGTAGCCATACAGTTGAAATTCACTCGAACGGCATTAATTACAGAATTTGCTCGAACGAAAGAACATCTGTTTGATCGATGGTGTGCTCCTGAAAAGGTCAGTCAAAGTCACGAAAAATTACGTCAACTTATATTGATTGAGGAATTAAAAAGGTGCATCCGGAGAGAAATCAAGACGTTTATCAATGAACAAAAGGCAGATACATCAGAGGTTGCTGCACGTTTGGTCGATGATTATTCATTGACCCACAAAACTTCATTTGTCAACAAACCATCCAGTCCTTTTTATACTGAAACAATGCAGGAAAATATAAATCCTCCTTTTCATGCAAGAATTTTTCAAACGACAGTAGAAAATCAAATTACAACAGCTCACAAAGTTCAAGTAACACGCCCACACCATCAGATCCCAAGTGTCAATCTCCTTCTGGAACAGTTTGGTACAATTTCTTGTAATTATTGTAAGAAAGACGGCCATTTACTGTCAGATTGTTTCAAATTGAAAAGAAAACATGAACGTCAAAGTGGTCAAAGTGGATCTAAGCACACTGGCTTTATTTCTTCATCACCTCAATTAGAGTCTAATAATGTGTGCAACACATTTCTGAGGTTAAACCCTCTTATCCTCAATTAATGAGGTCAAAGTCAATTCTTCTCAAGATAGCATTATGGGTATTTTTGAACCATTTATTCATGATAGTTTTATATCACTTTCTAGTGATTTGTCTTCATCTACCCCTGTCAAAATTTTAAGAGATACCGGGGCTTCCCAGTCTCTTTTATTTGCAGATACCCTGCCGTTTTCTGAAATGTCATTTTCAGGTTCTGAAGTTCTTATTAAGGTGGTAGATTGTAATGACTACATTCCCTTTCGGACTTTGTTTCTGGACCTGTGAATTTAGGTATTAGGCCTTTTTTGCCTTTTGAAGGGATTCACCTTCTCCTTGGAAACAACCTTGCTGGGGAGAAGGTCATAACTAATCCACTTGTGACTGATAAACCTAGTTTAGATCAGGATCCAGAGCTAATTGAGCAAGAAATCCCTGCTGTATCCTTCATGTGCTGTTACTCGAGCCATGTCAAAGAAAACTTCCGAGAATCAAAATATTCTCAAAAATGATGTCACAGACGTTGACTTAAATAACACCTTTCTTAGTCAGGTATTTGACACGGATCATTCCGTTATCACTCGAGGATTTGAAACTTCCATTAAAACTTCAGCTGACCAAGGTCAGACATTTTCTAGATCAAATCTCATTCTAGAACAACACAAAGATCCAAATATTTTGTGTTTGTTTGACAGGATTGATGACGAAGGTGAAACTTCAAATAGTCCTGTTTCTTATTATACAAAGTCCGGTGTTCTCATATGTAAATGGAGACCTCCAGATGTCTTGGTTGATGACGATTGGGCTATAAAACATCAAATAGTGGTTCCAAAGTCCTATCGTGCTGAAGTATTGAGCCTGGCTTATGAAACCCCCTGGGCTGGTCATTTAGGAGTCAGGAAAGCTTATCATAAAATTCTCAGTCACTTTTATTGGTCTAATCTCAGGCAGAATGTAGCACATTTCTGTAAAACTTGTAACACATGTTAGATGGTAGGAAAAGCAAATCAGACCATTCCAAAAGCCCCTTTGCAGCCAATTCCTGCATTTCAAGAACCATTTAGTAGAATACTAATAGAGTGTGTTTGGCCCCTACCAAAAACAAGATCAGGAAATGAGTACATGTTGACAATTATGTGTAGTGTACATCTACTCGGTTCCCAGAAGCCATACCACTGAGAAATATAAAGACAAAGACATAGTGAAAGCTTTATTCAAATTTTTCACTTTATTCGGCCTCCCTAAGTGTGTCCAGTCCGATAAAGGCTCCAACTTTATGTGTGGAATCTTTCAACAAGTCGTGGATCAGCTTGGCACTAAGTAGTATAGATCATCCGCCTATCACCCAGAAAGTCAAACTTTGAAAAATATGATTAGAACCTACTGGTTTGACACACAGAAGCAGTGGGATGAAGGAATTCATTTTCTGCTCTTTGCTGTTAGAGAGTAAATTCAAGAGCAAGAGTCTCTTGGTTTTAGCCCATTTGAGCTTGTATTCGGACATACAGTCCTTGGCCTACTTAAGCTCTTTAAAGAGAAATTTCTATCAAACGGTAATGATTGTCTCAACATTTTACAATATGATTCAGATTTTCGAACAAAACTCTCTAAGGCATGTGAATTAGCCAGGGAAACCTTGAGTCATCTCAACAGACTATGAAAGTCAAATACGATAAAACACTTCAAAACAGAAGTTTGAACCAGGTCAAAAAGTTCTTATTCTTCTTCCGGTTCCTGGCAAACCACTCCGGCTCCATGCTCGTTACTTTGGGCCATATCTAATTGATAAGAAATTAAGCGATTGAAATTACATCATAATAACAACACTTGACAGGCAAAAACAAAAACAATTATGCCATATAAATATGCTTAAGCCATATTTTGATAGGAATAATCCTACTGTAACACAACCTGTCAGTGCAGTCAGTTCAAACCATTATCAAAGTAGCGATACTGAAACTGACTTGAGTGAAAATACTCTAAATTCAAAGCTGGGCTCGGTCAGACTCCAGGATCCAGAAATCCTGGAGAATCTTGAATCTACAAAGCTGGCACACCTTCAGCAGTCACAACAGCAACAGTCGAAAGAACTGATCCATGAATATAAACACCTGTTTCAAGATGTTCCAACGAAGACAAACATCATCTATCACAATGTTGATGTCGGCGACAGTAATCCTGTGGAAAACATCCATATAGACTGAATCCAACGAAAGCGAATTATCTCCAGGAAGAAGTCCAAAATTTGCCGAACAATGACTTAATTGAACTAAGTAAAAGTAACTGGAGTTCGCAGTGCATACTTTATGCCAAATTTAGTGCCATTTCAAGTTTTCCCATACCAAACTGCAAGAGACAACTGATGTGCTTTTTCGGTATGGCTGCATGGTTACTACAGAAAGATCTGTTTAAATTTCTCTACAATTACTGACCCTTTCACTAACTTACTTAAAACGAAAGTAAAGTTTGTTTGGCCAGAACCATGCTAACAGACATTTGTTACACTTAAAGCCATACTGCAAAGTGCCCCAGTCTTGTCTGCACCAGATTACAGTTTGCCATTCAAATTAGCTGTAGATGCTGGTGATACGGCTGCTGGTGCTGTTTTATTGCACAAGGATAGAATTGGATAGATCATCCTGTTTGCTACTTTTCATGCAAATTTAACAAATCCCTGAGAAACTACTCTACAATTGAAAAAAAGTATTTATCTTTGATATTAGCTTTACAGCGTCTTGAAGTTTATGTTACTTCTTCAAATCAGTCAATAGTAGTTTATATTGATCACAACTCCTTGTTTTTCTGCAGAAATTAAAAGGCAAAAATCAGAGATTGCTGAGATGGAGTTTAATGTTACAGGAGTTTAACAATGATATTAGACATATCAAGGGCAGAGACAATTTCAGTTCCAAATATCTATCAGGAGGGTCATCCAAGTCAATTCCAGCTGCCCAAATTTCTCGGAAAGGGATTTTGCACCGATTTAATGTGTAGACATGCCAAGTGGATCAAATTGCATAGCAATCTTCATCAGGAAGTTGCGTTAAGTGAAAACAAACTCATCAATGGTAGATTGACCTGAAATGTAATGTGATTGATTATGGTTGTGGTGATATCTGTATCCTCTTTGGGCCATCAAGAGTCTTCATTTTTATTGGGTTGTTGTCAAAGTCTACTTTAAATCCCCTGTCTTCTGTGGGTATCTGTGCCAACACTGTTGCTGAAATCGATAGCCACTTGTGAGCATGCATACAAGCTTTCTCCCAAAGTTCAGATGGCAATCGATTAAGTTCGATGCCTTGTTGATCATTCATTACAGAGTCAACACTATCATTAGTCCATGTCGATTTTAACACTGTTCCTGCAGCCAATTGAAACTCTTCTTCATTTGCTTTTGCTTGTATTTGAGTGACAAACTGCTTGAAATGGTGAACAGTTTACTCTAAAAGACTTACCGCTTGATCCATATACCACCAGTGATTTGTCTGTTTCCAACTCTCTCCGTAAGGAATCTATAATATGGCCGGCCTTGTGGTGCTATCTATATCTTCAAATACGTTTCAAAAATATCAGAAGCCAGTGTAACTGGATTTCTCCGAAAACGAAGGACGACATCAAAGAGCTCATTTTGTACTCTTCATCATTGATGAATAGCATCATTATGAGATACACCTTTATACAAAGGTGAAGGATCAACTATAATGCAAGTCTTTCTTATATGAAGTGAGGAGAAACCGTTTGGTCAAGTTCTCTTCAGACGACTTGATCTTATTCATATACTGTTCAATATTTGCTACATAGGCTTTTGCAATGTCATCATCCCTTAACATACTTTCCTCAGTGTTCTGTAGACGTTGTTGTGCCATTTCATGGTTATTTGCTTGTTTGTGGATGGTGTAGCTACTTAGTATCTTCCATCTACAAATCTGAGCAACTTTTAACTTTGTCTAACGAAATTAGGTCTTCATGACTAACTTACATATCAGTGTTCTCTGCGGTTTTCCTTCTCCATTGTCGAAATCCGCAAGTTCCGATGAGTACTTAACCAAAGTACGTCACCTGGTATACTGCATTTAGTATTGCCTAGAAATGTTCAACCTAGAGGAGTAAGTCTAGCTATTGCCTCCCCATGTTATCCTCTGGTGTCTCGAAAGGAATAGTGAAGATTAGCATAGTCAGTACCAGTAAGAACATCAACTGCCGAATGTGGAGCAAGCTTTGGAGAGTTTATACAATTAAGATGTTTTCATCTTACTGCATACTTATTCCAACCCGTCAGTTCCATATTGCCTGTTACTTTATATGTACTGAATGTCCTAACATTAATATCAACTCTACAATATACGCTTTCAAGAAAAATTTAACCTGCATTGTCTCAAAATTTTCTATATGTCCATTTAACACATGGATAGACTGTACCTTTTAGGCTTACTTTGCAGAACAAAATCAACAGCAATGTCAGCATGAATGTAAGTCTTCGTACCAACATCATCTAATCGTACATTTTGCTTTAATTCTTCGATTGAGTTTTTAAAGGATGACTGGAACAGTACAAAGTGCCATAGAACATTCTTGCTAAGGAATGTTTTACACCATTGTGGTTGATGGTCATTGATCTGATTTGTGTTGATGTTCCTCCTCTTTGAAGGATGCAGCCATATTGTTAGAAGTTGCAGCATCTCTTTGCGCTGAAGCAATGTAAGACATCACCTTTTTGCCACTATCATAAATCGTACCATTCTCTGTTTTTTCGGATTTGCATGCCAGTTCTGAATACTATTTCTATATAACAGAGTATTATTGGTGTCACTTCAGCCATTTATACCACATAGGACACATTTTATCATATTGAGCATTTCTTAAACAAAGATAACACAATATTGATGGCTTTGTAAAGTCCCGTGTGCCACCGACATCATTTATCCAGTTTATCACATTTCCAGACAACATACTGATTGTTGCAAACTTCACAGAGTCTAGTGTGTCCATTTCTTGACCTATTTTAGAACTTTGCATCACTTTTAGGCTATATGACAAAAGAGATGATTTCAACTTTAGTATAATCAATTTTCTACACCTCATAAGTAATATTCCATTCTCATCAGCTTATGGGGTATACATTTCCCAGCTTATTCGATATGTTAGAGCATACAGTTCATATGGTGATTTTGTAGAGAGACATGGCCATCTCTCTTACAAACTGTTAAATCAAGGTTACACCAGAGCAAGACTTGTCTCTACATTCAAACGCTTGTTTTGGCAGGTATCGCAAGCTGGTAGATAAATACAATATCTCTCTTCTACAAATGATTGCTGATGGCATCGGTGACATTGGGCCTTAGTTAGTGACCAATACCTATCTGACTTACAGATTGATATATGGCGGGTGCCACATGTGGGGCAGGATGCGCTTACTATTTTCGAAAACACCTGACATCACTTCTTGGTCTTCTGGCCAGAGGTCCATATATCTTTCTTTCATGAATATGGCTTTGTTTGTGTACCATCTATTTACTGTCTGTTCTGTGCTGTTTTGTGTCTATGTTTACAACTATTGTCTTACGAATTCTGACCTAATGTCATTGGATTATGGATTGGTATGATTGCGATTATTTTAATATGTCCAAAGATTGTTTTGTTAGTGTTCTTCGGATTTTTACACTCACCAATAGCAGCCTTGTAGTTTAAGCCCTCCACAGTATCAAATGTAATAGTTTAGAATTCTGTCTCTTGATTGACCTACTTTGTCAGAACGTCTACAGTTTCTGTTTTCCCCTTTCAAATGGCCATTGACGATATTATGACACTCTCCTTCTTGTTATTTTCTTTTGCAATTTTACATTCAGTCATCCTGACCTAACTCATAATATGACTGCAATGTCTAACAAAATCAGCAAACTTCTCAACATGTCTACGATGACCTGAACATATTGGTCTAAAGTTTTGAAGTTCTTCAATTTGAATTGCAATCTTGCGACGTTTTCCTCCATACTTTCAATTAGTTTCGTAAACAGTAGCTGAGTGTCCATGACTTACTATAATTTGAGTGCTTCATCATAAAGGCACTGACGCGGTTGTAAAGGTTAGTTCTTTGAATGGTGGGAGCTTAGCCAACACGCAGTAAAAGCTGCTCTCCAACTTTTGTATGTACGTTTATCACCAGAAAACATACGAATCGATACTCGCTGTAATTGATTCCTGGGATCGTGTTCAATAGCAGTTGAAGATGCTGGCTGGTTTGCCACAATATTAATGTTTGCAGAATAAAGAGCATTGAGTGTTTCTGATGTCATATCATCGTCAACATTCACAACATTTGGATCAGTTTGTTTATACCTTGATAATCATATGAAAACACCATATCTATTTTATTTTCATGATGTTGATGTTTTTGTTTTACTTGTTGTCTCACCCTTTTCCTCTTATAATGCTTCTTCAATACCACTTTTAGCTTTCCTCTCGGCCAAATCTTCCATGCGAATTTCAACTATGCTCTGCTACCAAAAAATGGAGTGAAGGATTCTTCACACAACGATTAACTGTTAAAATGACTTTAATTTTTTCCAGACCACTAGACTCTTAAGACGACAAATTACCGAAGAAACACTGTGCGTATAGTTTGGTAGATGATAAATAAATGCACCATTTCTCATGCAATTTGCATATACATTCACCGTAGTTTTTGTTCATTTTTATTTCCAAATAGGGGATAAACTGTGGCGAGTGTCATGTCAAAAGAACGTTACAGAATCTCTTTACCGATGTTCTCCCTATTAAATTGTAATAGGTTACCTCATCGCCTTGTGTAGTGTTTGCTGCCTGCTATTAAACACACTGTCCAATGTATTTTCTGGATATTGTTGTAGTGAGCAGTCAAGACATTGTAACTAATTAACTGAGAAAGCAATGTCCTGTGAGAGCAGACCATCGATTACAAGGTGTCATCCAATCGTATCACTGTTAAAGAAAAAGTACCTGTTAAAGGAATGCCCTGTCTAGATTGAATGTATGCATTGAATTATGTGGACTACAGGCAGATAAGTGGCCAGTTTGGTTGCTCCAGATGAAGAGAGTATCTTCAGCAAGTCCACTATGAGGTCACATGATGTGAGCCGGACACCCAGCTCAAATTCAAAGAGCAAACAGGAGAGGAAGGTACGATTTTCTAGTGCCCTCACGAGCAACGGTATTGTCTCACCCCATTGGATGATTGGCTACTACAGAAGGGTCCACATCTGTTTCAAGAAAACGCTTTATAGAATTCTATAAAGTTCTCTACAGTCTTGTTTTCCTATCTTTATTACATATCTATAGAGTTTCTATAAGCTATAGAACTCATTAAAATTTTATATTCTGTTTTTGTAAGGAAGGGGATACTGCACTGAGATTGTACCACATGAATCTGGGAGGATCGATGCTGGTTATTCATCAGAGAAACACAGAGGCAGGCGATAGTAAGCTTGATGACTGAAATGCGTGAGAAAGTGTTGTTCCCTTTGGTAAGCTTAGCTTTGTGTTGTGGTTGCAGAGTGTAATGTTTGACTAAAAGTTATGATTACTGTGGTGATTTCTTCCTAGATGATGTATCTTAAATCAGTGTTGCCTGTCATAGGGAGTACTTCGCATCGACGGTCAGGCTCATCATCACTTGTTAGTGGATGGCGAGGTTGAAAACTCTCCGTATGTGAGGTCGTTTGCAATTGCCATGGAATTGTCCATTGCAGCAGCTACAGAGATCAGGTACTATAAAATGCACGGCTTAATAAATGGAGGTGCACTATATGCTGGCTACGATTGAGGATATGCCTTGCTTGTGGAATTTTGAGAGACAACAGTACATATCTAAGGGACCCACCCACCTCCTAGCGTCTCAGGTGAGAAGCAAGAAAACCAACCCTATAAGGATGTCCAGCAAGCTACGAGAAAAAGATCAAGCAACCCCCTCAGATGGCTAAACAGCTGCAGAAAGCTGATGAAATCCTTCGTAAAAGCAAGCTAAAGCAGAGCAACCTAGACTTACTGACCACAACCATATTTAATATGGAGAGAAGAATGGAGCTTGAAGACCGCGCACGCGTTATCAGCATATCTACGAAAGGTAAAACTACCAAAACTTCAACTGCCGATATTAAAGAGGAAAGTCCCCTACAAAAGGGGGATTATGGTAAGACTATGCAGATGTGAAAAAGCCACGCTACGGGTAAGACGCACTCGATTTGCTCCGAGATTTCC
>LD346098.1:13313-25406 GCA_001465055.1 Ptychodera flava | reverse complement strand
GAACGGACTTTTGTTCAACCCTTTCTCGAGGGTCTATGGTTCAACCAGTAACCAGAGTAACTGTGATTCATGTCACAGTCCCCCTACTGTGTTCATATAGATCAAACGCTTGGCTCTTGAATAGCGTTATATGCCCTTTGAATCACGTGACGCGGGACAGTATTGATACGTAAATTACAGTCGAGTTTGCCGAGTCAGTCCCGTGACCTGTTCTGCCAGCGCAATTCTGCAAACGCGTTGTATCTCCGGGATTTCAGCATTTCAAACTTTCTTATCGACCAAACCACCATGCCGAAGTATAAGCTGATTTACTTCGACATTAAAGGCCGAGCCGAGCCGATCAGAATGGGCTTTGCATTGGCCGGGCAGGAGTTCGAAGACGTACGCATCAAAAAAGAGCAATGGCCAGAGTTGAAACCAAGTAAGTTCATTGAATCTGCTGACAACATAAGGGTGGGCGGGGTTGTCTGGGTGTAAGATCGGTTGCATGTACTATAATACATGGCAACGATCCTGGAATGTCGCAACATTGTGCAGAGCAGAAGAGTTGATAAACCAGTGATACGTAGGTTATGTTATTAATTTATTAAGTACGGAACATAGCATTTCTCCCATGACGTCATAGGCTTTTGAATCTAAAAGACAGAGGGGACAAACAATCAAAAGGAAAGCAAGGTTTTGAATGGTAATTTTAGGGAGCGTTCAGTTATGGCCGGGGATGGGCCGGCAAATTCTTCCTGTGCATCAGTCAAAAGAAGTAAAACCCCCTACATATTGTGACATCAGTGGCTTGACAATTGCCTAGAATTTAACCTGTGAATTTAATGTAATGACCTACAGTAACCCTGCACGTTATCTCCCGTGTTTGTTTTCGTGACCTTTTATTGCATTATCAATGCCTAGACGACCTTTACGTATGTTTGACATTGCAGAGCGATTTGACCTTGCCGATTGTTCTCAGATAATTATAGACCCATGACTTTGCCGATTTCCCCCGATATAAACTGTGTGCATTTTGGCGTGTTAGACGGACATTACCAGCGGCGCCCCGAGACGACGTTCAACCGTGACGCTGACGATTAGTGTAGGTCATAAAAGTTTTACCGTGTAACTTGTGTTACTCAGCTGAATAAAGTACTACGACTTTAGAGTATTTCTGTGTACCGTTGCCGTCTCTTATTCTCCGGCGTTCTATCTTAGCCCGTACGTATCAAAGCAGACTATAATCTGCCCGCATCACAAACAAGCCACGTTACAATATCCTTTGCCCCTAAAATTGATGATCCCCTTTTTAGGATGACAAAAATTTTATTACACCCCAGCTCCCCCAATTGCTTGAGTAAGTATTGATCTAATTTTGAATGGTAACCCTGGCTATTACCAGAGAATAGATACAATATAACGTCAGTGAAAAAGAGATTTTTCGAAGATCTTGCTCTTCTTCCAGAATTTGTAAACATTGTACACTGTGTCTCGGAATGCTCAAAACGTTCTTCATCACTTGTGTGAGAAAAAGAATCTCACATACCATGGAGCTACCGAATGACTTTTGGTAGCTCCATGCACACGCCAAGGACCTGGGATCAGATTTCTCACACAACAAGTTGGGGATATTTTGTCTGACACAAGCCACCACAGCGGCCAGTCCTCTTAGGAGGGAAGGTGTTCTTTGTGCAATGGTTAATTTTATTTATTTTGTTTTATTAATTTTGACTATGATATTTCAAATAACTTTTTTTATTACCGAGAAGTTCTTATCTCATTTCCTACCTGTGTACACACCACTTTAATCGCTCCGCAAACATTGCCAACTGGCTAATCGGCTGTCCGTCCACAGCTGTCCCACACGTAAGTAAAATCAGACCATTGGAGCTCCGTGGTCAGACTACGGGTGGGACTGCTGAGTCTCGTGTTTGGTATGACTGCAGTCACTCCAGAATGCTGCAGCGAGAGTAGTTTCTCGTACGCGTGTGATCATATAACCCCCTTTAGTAACTTTAGTAACGTTTTTGTTGACCAACTCATAAAATCCAACATAAGTCCAAAGATTAGCATAATTAGTTGTGTTGACTAATTAATTATAAGATGTGTATATATGACAGATAAACGTCATTGTAAAATAAATAAAGAGTAAATAGGCTAGGTTAGGTTATACAATCATTTATTTTATTTACTCCGATCAGTCAGGGCATGAAGAAAAGGAGAAAACGGTAAGAAACACTCAATGCGTCTGGGCCGCCTGTGGTGAAGCCCGATTTCGCCAGCTGACGAAACTGACCCGTTTTCACAACGCGTTGGGCGGCCTCAGACTAGCGGAGATAAAAAAAAAACTGAATGGTGAACCAGGCGCCATGGGAAAGTCTTTTATAACCCTTCTTTCTTATCCCTCTATCAACTGCAGAAATGCCACATCAAGCACTCCCGGTATTGGAAATAGAGGGAGGCGTCGTGTTGTCGCAGTCATTTGCCATTGGTCGGTACATTGCCAACGAGTTCGGTGAGTTGATTTCGCAAGATGTAATTATTGAATTTTTAGGCTGCGTTCACAAACACCTCTGCAGGAGGGGGGAAAGTTCTCAGATTTTTTCGAATATCCCCTAACAAAGCCGCCATGTGTTCAATCCCCCCTTCCGACTTGCTATAATTTTGAAGTCCCCTCAAGGAAGACAAAAATATCAAATCATAATACACGGGAGTCTATTGGGCAAACTATCAACACTTTCTCCATAAAACAAGCCATATCTCAACATGTGTGTGATAATTCATGTAAATGTATTTTGCTTGAAGTAGCAGGTGAAAAGTGTATGTGTGTACAAACAATCTTATTTTAAGTTTTCATCGATAAAGTTGATTCACTTTACATAGTAGTCTATGAGAAAACTATGAACGCGTATTTTCCAACATAAATTTAGCAATATCTGTTCATCTATAAATGTTTTATAACTGATATAAATGTACTTAATTAGCATTGGGTGTTTACAAGTGCACGTGTGTAAAAGAAACTTGATTTTTGGAATTTGGCCGAAAATGTTGTTCTACTATACATGGGAGTCTATGACAAAACTGTGAATACTTTTTTCCCAATTAAAAACTCGCAATATTTGTGCACATATGGACCCTGGATAATTGACATAATTGTACTTGATTAGAAGAGGGTAGTTACATGTGCATATGTGTACAAGAAACTTGATTTCGAATTTCACCGAAATGTTGATTCACAATACATTATAGTCTATGAGGAAACTAAGAACATTTTTCATAAATTACAAAACTAGCTTAATCTGTGTATTTATGTACTCTTGATTATTGATATTAATGTACTTGATTAGACTAAGGTGGATACAACTGCATGTGTGCGAAAGAAATTTGATTTTGGAATTTCACTGAAAATGTGATTCACTATACATTGTAAGCTATGAGAAAACTAAAATGACGCATAGGTTATCAGCTCCCAAATTGAAGTGAAGCTTTCAGTTGTTACTGATGACACTATGCACTATTCTAAATAGTTTGTATTCTGTCAAAGTCCTCAAAAAATACAAATGTACATACTGCAGACTCTCAAATTGTTATTGAAAGGCAAAGTTGAAACTTTTAGTCATTATAAAGGACAGTTTTGAACAACAGAGGGGTTGTTGGGTAAGTAGAAATCATGACAACCTAAATCTTTTGGCTCAATGTGACTGCTTGGATCATCAATAATTTTTTCAATATACCCTAAAACTTGCGCCCTAAGGGCGCGCTGAAAATTGAAATGTCAGAAAATGAAAGTGCCAGAAAGTATTTGGAAAGGAATTTGATATTCAATAAATTTTCTAGTCCCCCCCCCTTTGCAACGTCAATTTTGTCAGACCCCCTGGCGTATTGTAAATTTTTTCAAGCCCCCNNTTGTGAATGCAGCCTAAGCCAGAGCCCATTGGCAAATGCATAGAATGTGTTGTGCCATCTTCGCTTGCCAAGGTCTCTTGTCCAGGCAGCTGGATGCTCCCGGGAATCAGTAGTCACTGGGTGACCGTTGTCGAAATAATGGACCCGTGTCATATATTCTCAAACGAATATATAACATGTTACCATGCATCATGGGTAATTCTCTGCGTTTGAAAGAAAACTGAGCTAGTTTTCAGACACACTAGCCAGTCACAGTTGTTGCTATCATTTTGTTTCTTTTTAATGGTCTCAATAATAATATTTGTAGCTTAAAGGATAAGTGTAGTTTAAAAAATTGTTATCTCTCTTGGATTTATTGAAAAAAATCAACGATGATTCACATTGCTTTAATGAAAACTCCATGTAACAGGCTTGCATCTCAGTATATCTCTTCATATTAAAGGTATACAGTCACCTGTAATCTAAATATGTTCATATATGGTCAATGGAGCCTTCCTTGGCATTCAAAATGCCCATTCGAGGGCGCTGTTTTAAAAAGCGACCACCCGCTTAAAATCTATGATTGGTTAGATTTTTTCTTTTCATGGTATCTGTGGCAAAATTGGAACAGGTGACAGTATACCTTTGAGCAAGTCTAGTCTAGTCAGCCATTTTTTACCAATATACTACACAAAAGATCTTCATCAATATATGCAAAAATCAAAGTTGTCGGTTGAGTAATCAACAGGTCATAAAAACAACATGACTTTAAGAGTGTCATCTGATATACGCATTCCGCCCTCTGTAGGTTTTGCCGGGAAAACCAACTTGGAGAAAGCCCAGGCCGACATGTTCTGCGATGCTCTGAATGATTTGACGCCAAAATTGACCGAACTGTTCCATGCAAGCGATGAAAAAAAGGTAACTACAGAAATTGTTCAATAATTTATGCAAAGTGCAAAGAAAATCTCCAAAAACTTCAAGTTTTCTTCAGGCTTCCTCTTCCGTGGAACTGTCAAAAGTTGAAATATTGTGACGATAAATATTATTTTCGCTCTTAAAATTTTTCTCACTGCTGTCGGTGTAATAGCACGAACCGTATACTGGCTCGGCAACACAAAAGTACCCGAATGGTAGCTTTTCGACATTTCAGAGTCACGCCCTCACGCAATGCATTTGATTCCTTTAAATGCGCCCATACTGTTAATTTCGACACAACTCTTCTTCTCTTGTTCAAATTGTGAGAGACATTTTATCTTATACCACGGAAGTTTGCAAACTGAAGCTTTTGACGGCACGTTCCCAATAGTCATACATTAAAAAACAAAGGTTTTACGAAATCACAAGACCACCTGTTATACTATTTGCGTCTCTTTGTTTTCATAATTTACAGGCAGAGGTTCGTAAAGAACTATTTGAGAAGCTCTTACCTGCTGCTTTCACGAACATGGAGCGTTTATTTTCCAAAAATAAGGATGGAACAGGATTTCTTGTTGGAGACGGGGTAAGTCTGGATACTAAATTTAGGGACGGGGTATTTCTTATCGTCATAACCTTCAAAGAAACATGACCGACCAGGTTAGAGATACATGCGAAAGCCACTACAGGACGTGTATGTTGTTGCTTGTTGTGGAAATCGGGGGTGGGGTGGTGACTTTTACGCAACCGTATTTTTTGGGGTGTCAAATTTTACAATCAATGATCGGAAGGGGATTCAAATTTTACAAAGGTTTGTATGGAGGTATGGAAAAAAAAATTGACTTTGGAATTTCACCGAAATGTTGCTTGATCCGTCATACATAATCTATGAGTAGTCTGTGAGGAAACTATGAATAATTTCGTTTAAATACAAAACTTGCTAAATCTGTGTATTTATAGACTATTGGTTGTCGATATTAATGTACTTGCTCAGACTAGGGTAGTTACCTATGCATGTGTGAGCAAGAAATTTGATTTTGGAATTTCACAGAGATGTTGATTCATTATACATGTTGGTCTATGAGGAAACTATGAGTAATTTTTTTTCAATACAAAACTTGGTAAATCTGTGTATTTATGTACTCTTGATTATTAATATTAGTGTACTTTATTAGACTAGGGCGATTACAAGTTCATGTGTGCGCAAGAAATTTGATCTTGGAATTTCACCAAAAATGTTGATTCTCTATACATTGTGGTATGTGAGTAACTATGAATATTTTTTTACAATACAAAACCAGGTATTAAAATCTGTACTTTAAAAACGTTTGACAATTGATATAAATGTACATGACCAGAATATTACATTTAAAGAGCGGATCTGAAAAACCAATATGATACTTGAATTTCACCGAGTGATTATTTGTGAAGTTCAAAAAGGATTATTTGAAAGTTCAAAGGTCAAATGGGAAATTTTAAGTCAATTAAGATATTATTGATACGGACTGTGACATCTTGGGGAGGGTCGCTGTTTTTGTGCATGGAAATTTGGGTGGGTAACTCTTTTTCTTGCAAACACTTTTGATGGGCCTAATTTTTCAGCCCAGGGCCACAGGGTGCGAAGGGTTAATGAATCAAATCTGATGATTTTTTTGGGAGGTCACATTTTACAATTGATGAATTTGGGGGAGGGGGGTCATATTTTAGAAATTTCATTTGGAGGGGTCGCTTTTAACATTTCATTTGTCGATCAAGTTCCACCGACCCCCTACCCGAAAAAAAAAATGATCCCTAACTCTCTGCTCATCTCTCTGTCCATTCTCTCTGTCTCTGTCTTTCGCTGTCTCTCTGTCACTCGCTCTGTTCCTCTTTCTGTCTCTGTCCGTCTCTCCCTCCCTCTCTCTCTCTCTCTCTCTCTCTCTCTCTCTCTCTCTCTCTCTCTCTCTCTAACCCAGATAACATGGGCCGACATCATGTTCTACAACTTTGCTGACGGCATGGAGCAAATAGAGCCGGACGTTTTGAAGAATTTTCCAAAGCTACAAGGTCTTTTGGAAAGAGTGAGAAACAATCCGAAAATCAAAGAATATATTAAGAACCGAAAGTAAACCAAAGTAAAGCAATGCCGACAACACTGTGCAAGATACACTGTTTTCATTTCAAAACATAGGCACGTAACTGTATTCGAAGTCCTGTAACGATTAAATATTGTCATAGAATAAAAATGCTTCCATTGTGGACATAACAGTGGTCTTTTAAATGTACCTTTGTGGCATTAATTTTTTTCTTGTCAATTATTTTGTTGTTTTGTGGACAACGGAAGGGGTTGGGAGTGAATGGCAACATAAATAATCACGCCCATTTCCATCCGTTTTCAATATTCAAGAAGTCGAAAATCATATTTACCAGGTGACGAACACAAAACAGCGCAACACAGTTATATTTAACACAGCATACACTCAGCAAAGTTAAATTCACTGTGTAAGGACGTGTGGACCACTGGCAAAACAACGCCAAGATGTGTCAGGTGTTTCCAAAATGGTCACAGTGCTACATGTGGCATCTGTCACACATCAATCTTTATGTCATGTACAGAATGGTCACCCGTTGCATCACTGATACTATATAGACTCTCTCATAATCCCTCGTCGGCGGTGCCTCAGAATTTGCAAGCGCCAGACCAGCTGAGTCGGCGACTGGAGGCAACACAGCAACCCAGATGGCTCTGTCAGCCTCGCTGTCTAGAAAGACCGCTGAGGGCGCATCGCCATATCATATTGAAAATAGAACTGCTGAAAAACCTCTAATTGTCATAAGTCTTGACCAAACAAAAGCTTTTAACAGGTTGAACAGAAATTTCCTTTTTCAAGTCCTTGACAAATTCAACTTTGGCACTGACTTTATCAAGTGGATAAAAATTCTTTATAATAATACTACTTGCTTTTCTTTCTCGCAATATTCATCTTCAAAATTGAAGGGTGTGAGACAAGGGTGCCCCTGATCACCATTACTGTATTATGGCAGCAGAAGTGCTAGCTGAAAATATTCGTAAAGATGACAGCATATCAGGATTCATACTACCAGACAAACAAGAGGAAAAAATTAAGAGTTTTGCAGATGATACGACTCTTTACTTGAGAAATTTGAAAAGCATTACTCAGTCGTTGGAAATGTTCAACAAATATGAAAAAGCAACAGGTGCAAAGCTGAACAAAAAGAAATCCAAAGGTTTATGGGCTGGGAGCTTTAAAAACCGCACTGATTCATGAGCAGTGGAAGGGATCGATTTTTCAAACAAAATTTTACAGATCTTAGGAGTTGGGTTTGGAAACAGTAACACATCTAGAGAAAACTGGAAAACAGTGGTGGAAAAATTTGCGAATTGTCTTAAGATCTGGAATACTAGAAATCTGTCTTTTAAAGGCAGGGCAGTAGTAGCTAATATGCTAGCTGCATCAAAATTATGGTACCTTGCATCATTTGATCACGTACCTAAGGAAATTATTAATGAAGCAAATAGTAAATTATGGAATTTTATTTGGAGAGGCAAACGAGAAGTTATAAAAAGGGGTATTTTCATTCAAAGATATGATGACTGTGGCAAAAAAGTTGTCGACATTAAGAAAAAATTAATGCACTCCAATTAAAGTGGCTTATGAAATTATTTGAGAACAATCCAGATAAAGGGACCCCTAAATGGACCAGCTTATCAAAATATTTCATAGCGAATTATGACAATAAACTGAATAGTGATTATCATTACCTCCATCTCAATTTCAAAGTAAAAAAAAACGAACCCCAATGGTGTATGGGGATATGTTAAATACCTGGAAGTCACTTAGACTTACAAGAGTGAATGTACCAACATCAAAACAGAATCTTCTTAGAGAAGTTCTGTGGTATAATGACAATATTAAGAATAAAGGAAGTGTCCTCTTTTATGAAAAATGGTCAAATAGTGGAATTTTAAGGCTTAAGGACATCTGGAATGATGACAGAAATGACTGGCTTCAACCATGGGAAATAATTGCAAAAATTAGAGGAGGTACAAATAGACACGTGCGAGAGGAAATTAAGACAGAGTATGAAACACTCCTCAATGCTATTCCAGATTCCTGGAAACAAATCATCTCTTCAAACATCCAAAATGAAGAAAACTATCATATTTTAGGCTTAGAGAATTATGGTCTGACAAAAAGTGATGTCAAAACCAAGTCACTTTATTGGAAATTAGTTGATAAGAAATGGCATGCAGTCAAAGGTCAGATTGGTCAAAAATGGGCTGAGAATCTAAGCCTCACTGACAGTTACAAAGCTACTCTATTCAGCCGTCTTAATTCAACAGGAATTGTCAGCAATTCAGTAAATGATTTAAATTGGAAGATTTTCCATCGAAGCCTAGTCATAGGAAGCTTGGCAAAAACTTTCAATGTAAGTGATGGGAAATGCCATATTTGTGGCCAAGAAGAAACACTGGAACACATCTTATTTGAGTGTAAATATGTTAAAGAAATTTGGCAGAAATTAATGTATTTGTTTCTTTGTCAGAAAACACAACTTTGATAATAATATCAACATCAAAAGATAAGCAATTGCAGGAATCGAAAATGATAATAATACGACATCTTACATTATTTACTGTATTATTTCCTTTGTAAAATATACAGTTTTGAATATTCGAAATTCGGTTACTCTTGATGGGATTAAAGATTCCCTTCAATCCTATGTCATGCAATTGAAATGTTATCTCTCCTCATGGATGAATACATTGTATTTCACTTATAAGATGATGAACAAAACTGAGGATTTTATCACAAAGTTTTCAAGCCTTGTAAGACTTGAAGGAGAAGAATGCATCCTGAATGCATTCATATGATGATCTTTGTAATTAAACAGCTAATTATTTGTACAAGATGCATTGTAATTTTAATGCGTTCACAGTTATGAAGATTTGTTTTATTTGTGACTATGTGGAAATAAATTTATCTTTTTCAAGAAAAAAAAATTGCTGAAAAAAAGAACTGCTAAGCGAAAGGGCCCTGTGAGTATACACTGATACCACCCACAATAATCTACTTTAATGAAACGTTATATTTAAAAACTTCAAAAAAGTGTTCAAATGAAGAGACAATTATTTCTCTTGGTTAACCTTGACTCAAGTGTTTGAAACAGAGAAAGCTTTGTCAATTCAAAAATTCAGTATGTGAACTGTGAGGGTCTTGAACAGCGAATGAGTGGAGACATGTACTCGCAACAATCTGGCGAGAACTAGGAATAGTGCTGGTGTGGGGAATTAATGATGGCGAAACTGGAATCATTCCTTTCATCATACCTCCCGGTAGAGGTGACAATCAGAGTCAATTTTAAGAAACAATCTAGATATGAAGCAGAATATTAGCCGATTCTGTGGTTTCCCGTATCTACAATCCAGGATGTTTCGGGTTTTTTTTGTAAAATCTAGCATTGTTATCAGACATGATATCATCGATGTTTTTGAATGAGATCAAACTTCTCAACCATCTTTTGATGACGGACACTCGATTTAATATTTATAAATAACTTTTCACAAGGAAGCAAAAACGCAATTTCTCAAGATCTCGAGTAGCTTCCTAAAAGGGGCTGTTTTTATCAACTTTATCCCTGAGCAAATTGACGTACTGCGCAAAACGTTCAGAGGAGAACATAAGACTAACAACTCATGAAAAGTCAATGTCAACGACCAACAATTCGAGAGCCATAAATTGAGGAAAATCGTCGATGTGAAAGCATGAAAAAGTAGAAAGTGAAGCATGCTGGGAAAGTCCTTGCATACTGCATTCTGAATATGACATAAAGATTGATGTACCCCGTGACTTAATCAAGGATCACCCGTCAGTTGTACCCTTGTTCCGACATATCCCATAATATGTGAAATTCAACCACTCAAAGGATATCAAGTTGGATGAAAATCAGACGTTTGTCCTTGATTGACATGACACCTCTACTCTAAATTTGAAACTTTCCACTCGTAAGTAATTTAGTAATGTAAAGTAGTAGATGTTTACACAGAGTTGAAGATTCATCGGTGACAATCGCCTCAACCATGCATGTCCTATGAAACAAATATAGCTACATATGACATACCGTTTACTTAAGTCTTTTCAATGCAGATTCTTGACATTGGCAGGATACTACTTAAAGACGCCGTTCTCAATCCCAGGTTCGCGCATTAGTGGGTACTCCACCCTGTCAACATAGTATCGTTTTCATTGTTTTGCGTCAAACGCCGCTATATTGGTAGATTTTCAAACAAAAATTCACGTTGAACGTCGATGAACATGTCGGAGTGCGTAGGCCTACATTTTGGCATGAGGTACAGATGAGCATTTATATCATGTAGATCAAACACTTGGCGTGGTCTTGCAGATAGCATTATTGACCTTTAAATCACGTGACACGATGCAGTATTGATAGGTGAATTGCTTGGCGACTCGGAGTTAGTGGGCGTCAGTCGGGTGACCTGTTCTGCCAGCGCAATTCTGCAGCAAACGCGTTGTATCTTCGGCATTTCAGCATTTCAAACTTTTCCATCGACTCAACCATAATGCCGAAGTATAAGCTCATCTACTTTGACCTCAGAGGCCGAGCCGAGCCAATCAGAATGCTTTTTGCATTGGCTGGGCAGGAGTTCGAAGACGTTCGCATCAAACAAGAGCAATGGCCCGAGATGAAACCAAGTAAGTTCGGCGTTCATTGAATCTGCTGACTATATTACATTGGGTGTGGTTGTCTGTAAGATCGGCTGCATATTCTGTATAAAGCATTGCAATATTCCTGCAATGTTGCAACATTGTGTAGTTCAGAAGAGTTGAACTAGTGACACTCATGTTATGTTAAGAACTGAACAGAGTATTTTCCAAATTAACATCGCAGGGTTTTGAATCTACAAGACAGAGTGGACAAACAACCAACTAGTCCAGTCATTTTAGGCCAAAAAAGGAGGTAACCCACCACAAATTGCAACAGAATTTATTTTTTCACCCTTCATCTCAGAAAAACCCATACAAAAACATATCAAAAGTCTTCCAAAATCCGAGGAGTGGAAAACCGCCTAATTTGCATAAATCCAAAATGGCCGCCCCAGTATTATAGTTTCAATGTTTTTGGCCACTAACTACCCAAAATTGGTCCGATTTTAATAATTTTTTTTATTTCCATATACCTTGTACATTTCCTTCATATTTTAGAAATTTTTACAATAATTCCATCGTTATTATTTACAAAACAGGAACATGAGTCCGAATTTTACTGTAAAACAATAGTATTCTC
>LD346097.1:66225-89546 GCA_001465055.1 Ptychodera flava | reverse complement strand
AAGACATCCTCGTTCAAGCAAATATCAAATGCCAAGTAACGAACGCGTGATTTGACTGGTTTTGTCTTTCTGTTTTTTACTTCCACATTTACGTATCTCTAAAACGTTTAGGGTCGGCAGGTAAAAAATAGGGGTTTTTGTTCGGCCTTATACCGGGGTATGTAAGACACCTGTGTCCTAATGAGAACACAAGAAAATCAGGTCATGTTGCGAAAATTTCTGTAAGTTAGAAAAAGTGCTGTGAGTTTGTTAGAGGATAGGCTACCTTTCCTTGTTTACCTGGTTTCTCATTTGTGTGTTGTGTTCCATGACAGGGCTATGAACCAGATGCTCAGGTAATTGAAGATGCAAAGAAGTTAACAAGTGAAGTAAGTGAATTCTTTAAAGATGATCTCAAAACCGCCATTTTATTCAACATGCAATGACCATTACAAATTCTGAGTAAAGCTGACTTTTGAATGACCTCCAGTAAAAGAAATATTCTGTTCTTACTTGTCAGAATATTAATCCAGCTAAAATAATCTGTTCACTGAGGTAACATGCGTGAAAGAACAAAGCAAGATAAGATGAGCGCTATTTAGCCATCAGGCTAAATAGCGCCCTCACACGATCTAGCTTGGTCTAATATGAAAACGTCTTAGACAAGCAATTTACTGTCCTTGGTAACATTATAGAATTGCATTAAGTGTAGCCAGATAAACAAGTTTTGTATATTTGTTTGCCCTTTTCAATGATTATGTGCAGAACACAAATCTGACGAGCTAGAGGTTGGCAATATGCAAACTATGAATGCTTTTTCGAAGAAGGATATCCCTGTAATGATCTGAATCTGATTTTAAAATATAAATTTTTAAATTGTTAAGTTTACAGCCTCATCAATCTAAAACAAGATTTAAAAGAATGTCAATTTGTTCAGCTAAGTCTTTTCATTTTTGGAAATACTAGCATGGAACTCAACTCTATTTGACCCGTGACCCCATGGAGGCCTGTGAAAAGGTCGATGCCATAGTAACAGACACATGGATCAGCATGGGTCAGGAGGAGGAGAAAGTGGCCAGACTCAAAGCATTTGCTGGTTACCAGGTCAACAAAAAGGTGAGGCAGGTCATGATACAGGAAAGCACATGAAAATTAAAATTGGCAGAAGTTTTACCAAGTCTCATCTTGTGTTGCAATAGGGCTATGGAGAATGAATCTGAAAGAATCTGATTCTGAATTTAATAAAAAGTATAAATTTGAGGTATTTTGCACCTTGCCAAAGCATTTTTACTTTGCTGGTGAAATTCAGCTCTAGTGTAACAAATGAAAATTTTAAAATGTTCATTTGAGCGTGCTGAAGGAAGAAAAAGTGAAAAAAGCTAAGGCAGATGAGATTCAATGGTATTCATAATTATGAAAATGTGAAATGAGTTCAGTGTCCAATTTGGACTGACATGCAATGTATTTCAACCAAGAATGTACAAATAGGAACTGCAATTTTATGTGAAGAATATTATGTAGGAATAAGTTCCATCAAATCTGTCAGAACTAGGAATTACATATGCCTGCTGTGTTGCTTATGGTTGGAAATATTTTTGAACGTCAGCTTATCTTTAATCGTCACCTTTTTTGCAGCCTTTCTTTCCTACTGATATCAATTACACTCAGAGCATGATCAAACAAATTTATGCTGAAGTGAGAATTTCTTTCAATTTTGAGAAAATCTAAAGTTCAATATCTTTTCTGTTTATAGATGGGGGAGGTGGCCAACCCTGACTGGTGTTTCTTGCACTGTTTACCACGGAAGCCAGAAGAAGTTGATGATGAGGTGTTCTACAGTGATAGGTCACTAGTCTGGCAGGAGGCGGAAAACAGGAAATGGACTGTCATGGTAAGTCTTTCTCTCCAAAAGCAGTGGTGGAAGTCTACAAAAGGCATACAACATGTCTACTGGTGACCTTGAACCTACAAGGCCTTCAACTTCATTTGTAATCCCTTTGAGCGACATATACCTGTGTATTTACACCTGTTCAGTCCACTGTGGGTGAATTTATTCACAGTGAATCCCACCATGCTTCTTTCTATAAACAGTTTATGAACTTCCCAGCAGACGCAATGAGAGTAAATATGTCTACTTTTCCCTTATATGATGAATGAAGTTGTATAAATGCTCTTCAGGTTTAGTTAATACACATAACATGACTTGGGAATTGAACCATTAGCAATGGTTTAATTTTTCAACAGCAAATCATGTCAGCTAACATGAAAATTTGTTTTCAATTTCTTCTTGACTTTTAGTCTAAAGATATTTTCTCCTTTTTATCTGTAACAGGCTGTAATGCTGTCTGTGTTGGCGGATCATGTTCCTACCACACCAAAACCAACCTTCTGAATGGGATGAAAATCATATCAATCATATATTTTGACTTTTTTAGCAGTATAATTTTATTATTATCAGGGTTTAGGGTCACTGCCACCGTTATTAATATACAGCATTAATTCTTAATAATTTAAACTCAGTTTTCCCATAAAGTGAAACCCTATTGTTAAAGTGTCTGTGCAGATCCAGCCAACCCAATGTACGCGTCTACCATAATGGTGTGTAGAAATTAAACAATTGTCAAATTTTGTTCTCTCTCTTGCAGAACAATAGAATTTTGTCTGCACTATAAGAACAAGCATTCCACAACATTGACTGTTTCCAGGCGCCCCGGGTGCAGTGCAGTGCATTCTGTGGACATCTGTGCATGTTCATATTTTGACAGTTTCAAGGCACCAATTGGATTACTGTCACAACAAATCTCACAGAATAGCATTCCATACTTGCGCTATAAGTTAGAAGAAATATTATCGTGAAACTGTACAAAACTGATCACAACTCTGCTATTTGATGCCTCAGTCACAAATGTAAAATGTATAATAATAATGTCTACAAAAGAAGCACCCTGACATTGGCACTTTGAATCACCCTCCACTTTGCATCACACGATACGCTGTGCTAATGTCCTCGTACATCCTATAACCTCATTTGTGTCATCATCTCAGACCTGTCAAAGAAAGCAAACCACGCAGATCAGAGTAAACACAACAAACAGTCTGACTTCAGATCAGGCAATGCATTTTCTTTGAACTTGACTTGAAGGAAGTCCTCCCATCACCATAATTGTCCAGCAGGTATGTTTAAAAAGCTATGAGCGATTTCCCGTGGGCAGATCCGATTTGGTATAAACATTTCCACAATAATGCCCACCACAGGTATATGTTACCTCTTCCAACATACCTATTCTGAAGATTTACTCAGTAACTGCAATCAAATTATCAATATATACAAGAATTTTAAAACTAACTGAACAGAATCAGTTCATTAGGTCATAAAATTGATTGTGGCAAGATGATCTGCACAGACCATTTAAGAACAAGGCTTGAATCAAAATACAGTGGGTTGACAGGGTTACATGTACTCTAGAAATGCTGTACAATGTCATGTAGACGTCTTGCTTTCTGTAGTCTGTAAATGCTCAGCAGTGTATATACAGAATAGAATTTGTCAAAGTATAAATAACTCGCTTTCAGTGAATAGTTTATGTATGTATGCAGCAAAATACACCAATCACTGATCATGTTACAATTGTAAACTTTCAAAGCATCTTCAAAAGAAGCCATCTGATTGGTTCTTCTTTGTTTCTAAAATAATGGAGAAACCACCTTGCTCAGCCTTCAAGAGTTTTCTGAAAGATAGTCATCCATATCAAGTTTATTAAATGGTGATACAATTCTTGGTACCTTAAATACAATTTTGCCACCTAAGTGAGTCATAAAAGTCTCATTCAGTCAACCATATTTTCAATGTGGTGGACTTCTACTTGTAAAACACGTGCGATTACAGAAGTAAAGTTTTAGGTATACAAGAATTTGATGCCAGAAATGCCCCAAAAGATTAGAAGATGAATGAGTTTAGCTAGTTTCACGAACAAAGAGAACTTTTTGCCATGATGTTTTTATTTGTGCTAAAAGTATTTATGAGATCACTATCTCAAACTCTTGCTGTGGTGAGAAGTCAGCTTTCTACCTACAGTGCATTTCAACATCATACAGTTTGACCCCTTAGCACAAGACAAAAGCTATTTTAGGTAGTGGGAATTGAACTCTCTAATGCATTTGGAAACCAAGGTGGGGCTCCAAATGCAGTCACAGACAACAATTGTCCAACAGTTTTCCAGAGTGAGCCTCCATTCAAAGGACTACTTTCTACATTTGACCATAAAACTCTCACAATGAAATGATGTCTACAGCTCACTTTGCTGTAAACTATATCAGAGCATTTTAGTGACTCACTAAAGCTGTGATTGTCAAACTAATGATGAAATTCTAGAGGTAGGTTCCAGCAATCAGATTCCAACCAATGTTAAAGCTCCAAGCATCAATGTAGCATCTATGTAAAACATAGACTTCATGAGTAAATGAGTAACCATCTCTGTGTTTACGAACATATTGTCTATAAGTTGTTTCCTGCCAGATATAATTGTAATGTGTTCTTCCTTAATATCATGAAATGGTTAATGTTCAACAGAAGCAGAGAGAGAAAATTTTATTCCAAAGAAAATGGCTGAAAGTCAAATGACAGCTCTATTTTGAATGTAACTGATACAGTGAAAATAACCTCAAATGTCACTACATTTGTGCTTTTTTAGATTGTAGTTCTACTGTTCATGTGTAATAAAGAATAACTATAAAATTGATGTTATAGAGGATTATGAGTGGTCGATTTTTAGAATGATGTTATTTAAGTTTCCAATCAAAGCAAGTACAGTAGTATAGTCAGTCTATGTCTGATCCAAATGTATATTGCATCTTCATTGTTCCAGAGTCCCATTGAAGGGAAAATGCTGTTACGTTTTAAAATATTTCTATTGCATTCTGTCCTACAAAAGAAATGTATTTTCTCATCCTTCTCCTTGAAGTATGTGTAGCTGGAAAGCATTAATCTTGTGAACAAAATGCAGTGTGTTATAGTTTACCATGTTGACAGATGAATTCTGGTGTGGACAAAAATTCAGTCGTTACAATAACATCAGACTCCGCATTCTGGGTTTGACAAGTTGATTTTGATTTTTGCAGAAGATTAATAATTTTTTTTACAGAACAAACAAATGCACTGAAAGTTATAGCTTGCCCTTTGCTCCGTGTTCAGATGTAAATCTCCACATCATTTACAAGATTACAAGGACCCTGAGTTCAAAGGGCAAACTAAGACTGTGATTATACCGGTATGTGAGCTTTCCTTTCACAAGATTCCAAACTGCTGGCTTTAAATTTGAAGTAAGTTATGGGAGTATGAATGACATCACACTACAAACATTCAAGATCTGTTTTAAGACATCCAGGCAGTGTAATTGTTAGGAGCAATATCAAGAATAGAATGCAAGAACTCAACAGTAGAATGTATCATCTTATGAATACTGTACAATTCATTGGAAGATTAGGAATTCACCACATCATGGATATGTTTTCAATATTCTTTCTCCTCTTCCACATACCACACACCCAGACCCTCTCTAGATGTGTTAACACACATATGTATATATTTATATATGTATGAATGTAAGAGTGCACACATATTTTTACACACACTCAAAAAATATTGAATACAGTTTCAAGCCAATGCAAACAACTTGAAAACAGGAGTATTGGGTCACATAAGAAACACACAGACAATTGGCACTGTATTTAACTTGGTCTGAGACCTATATTGAATAGTACAAAAATAAAATAATACAGTATATATTTTAAGTGAGAAAACCAAAAGCATATATCACATGTCTGTGTAATATCAAGATACAACTATTTACAGTCCTTTGTCTTAAATGGGTTGTGAACTTTAAGATTTTGTGGTATCATTATTTTAATGATAAAAATGAGAAATTTCTACCACAAAAAATGAATTTCATTTTATGCCATTATACCCATAAAAAGCTGAAAAAGATGGCTGTATTCTTTGATCATTTCTCAAGCATATAACATATGTATCTTGTGTACAGTACCCTGGACCATGCTGAAACACTCATGTTACATTGTGGTGACTAAAATCCAAACAGAAATTGAAATGTCTATATTAAGGTTTGAACACACCTCGGCGACAGATTAGTCGGACTTTCAAATTTCTACAATTTTTTTCTGATCTTCCACTTGTGGGGGCTCATTTTAAAGCTCTTGCAGAAACCAAAAGTTTTACTGTCTTAGTTTTTCAAAACTGCAAAATTTAATTTCCCCATAGAGTGAACACAGGAATGGCTGCTATTTTGAATTTCAAATATTGCAAATGTTGGGTGATTTGCTTTGCTAGTTCAAAACTTTGCACGGTGACCCCCAATTTTTATTGTTGATTTGGTAAAAGAAAGGTTGAAAGTTTCATTAGGAAGCTTTGAGCAAAAGTTCAAGTCTTTCACTTTCGAGGCACATACAAAAGTTGATACAAAGGACAAGGCTGAAAAGTTACCAAAATTTACATCTTCTCTTTACCCTTGTATGAACATCGAGATTTCATGCACACTAGTGTGAAAAATACTAGAAAGACACTGATGACACTGATCAAAATACACTTGAAACATGAAAATATAAAGAAAAACAAATAAAACAGTACGAATAAGTTTCTAAAATTCTTCCCAAACTTGATATACTATTATACATCATTGTCACCGAGTCCTACAACTTTGACATGTTGGGATAAGTACGTAAATTATATTAAGTATAAATTCTCTCCATAGAGTACAAGCCTTAGAACTACAATTCTCCAGTTTTGTCAACTTATTTGGTTGATCGAGATTCTTAGCTTTACAGGTTTCGCTGATTACAGTCAATAAAATTTAATTTTTGAGTCAATTTAACTTTGTAATCAATGATGCTGACAAATTTATCATTCACAGAGGTAATAAAAAGTTAAAAAATGAAAAATATAAACAAATGTGTTGAGAAAGGAAACAAGAACACAGTTTGTTTTTGCTTACTCAAAACAAACACCTACCCCAAGTACAATAATCAGGGTTCTCATCACTTTCTGGTCAAAGACCGAAACATAAAGTAAGAGGCATGCTCTAGTAAAGAACAAATTACAAAGAGAGAAATAAAGAAACAACAAGAGCATAGGTTTTTTAACAACATTTACCCTTCAAAACAGAAAATTATTACCACAAAGTTGTACAGTAAGACTTCTCTCTGTTCTGAAAATTTTGACAATTTCTGAGTGTGTACTTTTGGTATTATGTATGATATTTTTGCTTAGATAGCACCAAAGGAAAAAAAATAATTCATACGGTATACATTATCCTCATAGAGCTTGAAATAAAACAACGAAATTTGTATTCTGTCTCATCTGTGCAAGGTTACATTTTTGTTAAAATTTCTCTTCTGAAAAAGAATCAGTTTGTGGTACACCTACCAAATATTAAACTTTAAAGGTACAACTGTGTTCAACTGGCCGTTTCTTGCAATGAAGACATTGTCTCTGTATTTCAAGCCCTATGAGGATAGTGAACACAAATGACACAACACATACAGCAAAAGAGTGACATCAAATTTTAAACAGACTATTTAAAGCCAACCCTAACCTATTCCAGAGGCAACTTCAAAGAAATTGACTCATACTTGGCTAGGCAAAGAATAAACAAGTTTAATTAAAGAAAACATAATGTACACTTGTCTGGTATCTGGCCCTTGTTTAAACTCAAAACTATATAGTGGTAGTTTCAATTGAAACATGGGCTAGATATTAGCATTGCACAGATGAAATGGGGAACTCTTATTATTTGCACGATCAGGACAACATGACGTGAAATGTCACTGGCTCAGGC
The DNA here is from genome assembly GCA_001465055.1 of Ptychodera flava. Lineage (NCBI taxonomy): Eukaryota > Metazoa > Hemichordata > Enteropneusta > Ptychoderidae > Ptychodera > Ptychodera flava. Next base: position 81,720 of record LD346097.1, on the reverse strand, counting down.
ACGAAACAATTAAAATGTACATGTTATAAATAAATACATCAACATGTCAATCTTGTCAATGTAGAGAGAAACAAAATGAAAAATTTAAAAAGCTAGAACAAGCAAGTCACATTTAAACAAGTAAGTATTTAATGACAATGTGTGGCAACAGTCTGATTGATGATGCCAGAAGATACTGGAGTATAATTATCACAGAAATAAATTGGAATGGAGTTGAGTTGCCTGTTACCTACATTGATACATCTGTTGAATATAATATATGAAAGTGGGAATGAATTGATGATTTCAATTCTGAGCATTTATCATCATTCTTTTGGTCTAGATAGATTACAAACATGTTTTACAAACTCTTCCTCAAATATCTGTGTAAGGTTCAGTTTAGGCCAGGTATTTGATGCTAACAAGTCACTAACATAAGCAATAAGGATGCAGACATGTCATTGTATTGTCTGCATTTTATTGATTTTGTGTCTTTTAGTTTCTCATCATGTGAATTCATATGAGTGTAATGATGGTTGACATCAGCAAATATAATTTCTATGTATCTCTAAATTTCCATTATGACTCTCTCTTAAAAATCCATCTCTTCACATACTCGGTCAAGTTTGACCCAATCAAAACCTTGAAACAAGTCAGTCTATACCGGTACATCATTATGGCCAAGATAAAGGTGTATTGATCTTTTGCTTAATTTTATTTGTCGGTTCAAAATGAATGCATCAGAAACACCAATTTTATTATGACCAAGGGAAAGGTGGGTAAGGTTAGTCAGTCTCCCTATCATCTCACAAAGACATTTTGCACCCTTGTAACCTATATTGTTGTAACTGAGGTCAAGTTGTGTCAATTGATTCATTGTCTTTACTGCTTCTCTCAGACTCTTTGCTCCGGAATCCCCTATTCCATTGTTGCTTAGGTTTAGGCGTGACAGGGAATACCACATTATCATTTCCCTGTCTCCTGTGAAACTCTCACTGAATACCTTTGTGCCAGAGTCAATGATCTCATTATTGCTCAGGTCCAAATCTATGAGCTTATGCATTGTCGCAATCCCTTTACCCAAATGGCCTGCACCTATTGGACCTATTTGATTATAACTGAGATTAATATGTGTAAGTTCCCCTATCTGCTCCATCCCAACACTAAGACTCTCTGCACCATCGTCACCGATACAGTTACTGCTAAGATTGAGATGCTGTAACTTTATCATCTTTTCAATTCCATAGCTTAAACTGGCAGCACCTAAGTCATCTATGTTATTCTTGCTAAGGTCAAGGTGTCTCAACTCTTCCCAAGTCATATCTTCAATATTGAAACTTTCCAATCCAAAATTACTGATTGGATTATGACTAAGATCAAGGTGGCACATACTGTGCATTGCTATCATCAAACTCTCTTTGCCAGATCCATTTATACCATTGTGACTCAGATCAAGGAAGGTGAGGACACAGGGCAACATTCTTCTTAGACCTTCACTCAAACTGACTGCACCACGATCACCTATCTTATTATGTCCAAGATTCAAATGTTCTAGCTTTGATGTTGTGCCCATTCCTTTTGTTAAACTCTGTGCACCACTGTCACCTATTTCATTGTGACTGAGATCAAGGTAGGTTACATTCTGCATCCAAACCTCTGCTTGACCTAAATACCCAGCACCACGGTCAGTTATGTTATTATAACTCAGATCAAGCTGTTCAAGATCAGAAATCTGCTGTAGACCCTGACTAAGTATTTTTAAACCCCTGTCACTTATTTTATTATGGCTGAAATCAAGATACATGAGGTTGAAACTCCCTCTCTCCATTTCTCTACTTAAAACAAATGCACCATAATTTCCAATGTCATTAAAACTAAGATCCACATGACGAAGTCTGGGGAGGTTCTTCAACCCACTACATAACTTTCCCCCCTTAGAATGCCCCAGATATCTGTAACTCAGGTTGATGTCAGTGATTTCACAAAGTTCCTTGCAGAATTTCAACTGATCTACTGGAAGCTGATCTGAATCAAGATCTACATCTTCTGAATAGGACTTCAGTTGATCTTTGATGTACGGCATAATGTCTGATAGATTGATAAGGTTATGAGCTACATTGATGTATGGTTTTGTTTTGTGCAGATGCTGAAATTCAAACAATTTGCAAATTCCTCTTATGCTAATACCTGTCTTTCTGAAGTCTGCTTCCACTAAATTTTCAAGTGAATTAAGGCTGGCTAGTATACCATCAAGATCATCATCTGCTATTTCAATGACGTCCAAACTTTTCAAAACTTTGAGAAGTCTCAGATCATAAGACAGTACTTGTTTCTCCACTTTGCTGAACATGGCAGGAATCTTAATATGAAGTCTTGTAAGTCTGGAAATTATCTCAAAAATAAACATTAAATGTTTGTTGTTTAACATCATATTACCGTTTTCCACATCAGGTAATTCCAACATGTTTGCTAATTGATCTCTCACATGTCTATAGAGACAAGAAAAATTATGACTGACATCAATTTTTGACTGCATGTCATATTTTTTAATATCATTAAGTAGTGTATGTACACCGAAGGTACCAAACCTATTTGACCCTAAATTCAAATGTTTGATGTTTTGGAAATTATCAAGTAGCTTCCCTACATCTGAAACATCTGTTATGTTATTGTTGCTGACGTCACAATATTGGATTGTCGGTGGCAAGATTTGTAATATATCTTTCAAGGGACTCAGCATTTCATTATGGCTCATGTTAATATTTGTAAGCTTTTGACAATGTTTGAATGACACATCATTTATGCTTTCAATGGAATTATGACTGATATTTACAGACACTATTGAGTCTGGAATATTTATAATTCCTAGATCACTACCGGACAGTTTGTTGTGACTTAAATCTAGCTTTACTAAATTTGTGAGATGTTTAATGCTTTGTCCTCTAAATGCTTTACAAATATTACTTCTACAAATACTCAGATTTGTTAGTGATGGTTGGATACTGAGAAAAATCTTGTTTATGAAAGATATGGTTAAAGTCTGTCCTGAAAGTGACGGGTCATCACTGATGAAGTAGTCTTCTGTATCTACCTGGATTTCCTTGATATCAAAATGTGTCATGTTCTTCAGATGATGTAAACTGGCTATTAAAAGTTGAAGTTCATTAAGTGTCATTGATTTGTTACAATGACATATTAAGTGTTTTGTCTTTGTAAACAGTGATAGACTGTCACAAAACTTTTCAAAATGACTATGAGGGACCTTACTTGTATCAACCTTTGTAACAGTGTCTAGAGATCTCTGAAGTTGGTGGAAATCAACAAGTGTTTTAATTTCCTCACTGCTAATATCTGGTACATCAACCTGATCACAAGCCTCTTTAATTACATCACTAAGACCTTGTCCAACACCATTGCCATCTATGATCACTTCCATGTAATCTTTTATCGGTAACAAAGCAGCACATCCTACATTACTGATATTATTGTTTTTCAAATCCAGATGTCTCAGATATGGCATTGATGATGTAGCTTTGACTATCATTTCACAATCATGAAATGATAATTCATTTTCAGCTAGACCAAACATAGAAATACTGAGTTTGGGCTTGACATTTGCCATGCACTGCAGTATGTTGCTGGACACTGCACCAACCTTTACAAGATCCAATCTTTCTAACAGTGGCATCCACTCCAATGCTTGAACTAACATTTCTACAAAACACTGATCAACGTGATCAATTGTAGATGTCGCTGTCACTTTTACTGACTGCATGTCAGGAATATAACAGTGAGCAGATTCTGATTTGTTGTGAAAACACTTCAAAATTGGCAAGGCTCTCAGTAACTTCACAAAGGAAATAAATTCATGTTGATCTTTAATAACAATAGACAGCTCATCTGTTGTTTTGGCCTCCGATAAAAATTTGTCAATGCATTCTTTAAACTCTGAGGAAAAAGTACTTATTTCCTTCTGTGAATGTATGACAACTTCTTGAATGATGGAAGTATTTTGTATTACAGCAGCAAATGCCTGCAGACTTTGATTTGAAACAGTTGTACAATTTGACAAATCCAAAATTTGTTGCCCAACCATGTCTTCTACATCATTCACAAGCTCAGATGCACAATTTGACTCTAACAGACAATATCCAAGTCTTTCCAGACATACATTGATATCATCTTTCTTCATCAAAAGACGCTGTGTGTATTCTTTCAACAATGCAATTTCTGCATGGTCTCTTAATATGCCTGGGATGTAAAAGTATAAATAGGGCACCATTTTTTGGAGGAAATTAAACATCTTGTCTTCCATTAACTGATCTAAACATTTGCCACCTGACTTTATATCAGCACATACATAACATGCAATGATATAAGCATAAACAAACAAACTATTAAAACAATAATAATCTCCACAGTTCTCCACCATACCATGCAATTCAGTACCTACAATACCAGAATCAAACCATGATGTGTATAATTTACCTATACTCTCCTCAGAGATATTGTCATACAGAAGCTTTCCAATTTCTTGAAATCTTTTCTGTAGAGAAGACCATGCCCTGTCTTTATCAAGGTCATGTTCTTTACATTTTATCTGGTACTGGTACATGATAGCATACTGAGTTGCCTTGGTTACAGTTGGAGGTAGAGAATACAGGTTCTCTTTCTGATGCCAGTAAGACACAAAGGCAGGATAGAAAAATTTCTCCTGTCTAAGCATGTTGAACACTGGATGAAATCTCAGTTGTTCTATCAAATACATTGCATGGTGGATGTTTGGTACATTGTCAAGTACATATCTTTCCCAGTTATTGTAGACAGGGGATCGGTTTGTGGTAGCATACTGAGTGGCCTTGGTCACAGTTGGTTGTGAAGGACACCAGTTCTTTCGCTGGTGCCAATAAGACACAAAGGCAGGATAGAAAAATTCCTCCCGTCTAAGTATGTTGAACACTGGATTAAATCTGGGCTGGTCTATGAAATGCCTTGCATAATAGATGTCTGGAACATCGTCAAGTACAAGTCTCTTCCAGATATCATAGATAGGTACTGGTAAAGTTTTCTCTGATGGAGAAGGAACACTCATTTCTGAAAGAAAGGAAATGCAAACAAAGAAAGTGCTGTAAAATACATGTGATGTTTCTATGTTTATTACAATAAGATTTTCAAACTTACATTGATATCATTGTGAATATATCAATAAGACATTGAAGTATAGACACCAAAAAGTTTTAAGAGAATGTGAAAGTTTACAAGGGGTGACAGCAGTTAACATTATAGCCCAAACATGGGACTATGTGCCCGAGGGTAGGTGACTATTTGCCGATGTAAGGAGGGCAAATGGTCTCCTGCCCCGAGGGTACATAGTCCCTTGTTTGGGCTATAATATTTTTATTACATGCCTCTCTTACTCAATTTGCACCAAAAATATTTTTATTGGCAAATTACAGTCAAATGCTTTATTTTCATTTTAGACGAAAAATGGTTAAAAATAGAACGATTTTCATCATCGAATGGCGCATTGATATATTTAAACTACTGTTATGCGGTTTATCAATATTTTTAAGCGAAATTTACCAAAAACCAGATTTTTTGTGCAAAACATGAAATTTCAAGACTTTTACATCCAAAAGATTTCAAGTTGAAAATAGTTCCGGTTCACTTTCAGCGATGACTATGTGGCCCGCGACGTCATCGGCGAATTACTATTGAATCCTATGGAGCGCACAACGTTCGATATACGAGGCATGTAATAATTAAGTTCCTTTCTACTGAGTTTCTTTTTTGCAATTACAATCATGTGACTGCTGGCTGAGTAGTGTCGTAACTTCAAGATGTCACTCCATTACTTCACATGTTAAAAGCAAGTTCTATAAATTATTGTATCAAAATTGACTCACTTTCACTCGATAAAAACTATCATCAAAATTAGATATAGGTCCATTTAGTTTTTCTATAATTTTCTATAGTTTTTCTAAGGGCTGACAGTGGTAAGGGTCTCCTCAACTTCACCAGATACATATCTCTGCCAGAAATACTCCATATCTTCAACTATGCTTTGTTTGCATAAATCACTCATGTTGCTTGTTAGAGTGCTTTCTATTTATCAATAGTTATTTGAGAAAATGTTTTGTCTAAAATAGTGAATAGTTTCCAAGCAAATTAGATCTTACCGTAAAGTATGTAGAAATATTGTAGTGTGCAATAAGTATTCTACAAATACTTATTCAATTTTGAATTTCCTATGACTTTGTCTTTTAGGTGGACAGGCAGGTCCAGTTTTTCTGAGGTAAATGGAATATTTTAGATCTTAAAATTGCATATACATGTACCATAATCTTTCATGAATGCTTTTGGTTTTACATTTGTGCAAGAGCTGTTCTCACCTTTCATTATCAGCTTGAGTTCATTGAACTCTGTCTCATTTATCTTCAAAACAATCCTGACAGTAAATCCTGCCTCTTCAACCATGGCTTGTATCTCAGGTGATATCAGAATTTCTGTCAGAATCTCCTCAACTTCACCGGATTTATATCTCTGCCAGAAATACTCCATATCTTCAACAGAGCGATAACATAGAGGCAAGAGTAAGGATCCCTCTCTAGGTTTCAAGAGTACAGCCCTATATTTATCAAATGCTTCATTCATTAGTCGAAGCTGAATATGTATAGGCTCATTACTTGACACAATAAGCTTTACACAAGCCTCATAATGTTCCTCTGCTTTTCGTACTATTTGTCTTTCCCTCTCTGTCATCTCTCCACCACTTTCGATCTCCTCAATCTGCATTATGTGTTCTTCTTCCATGCTGTTCCTTCTTGCCGTCTTTTTTCCAATCTTCAAACTCACTTTACCGTTGACATCTACAAAAAATATCATTGACACAAAATCTACTTTACTAATACAGTGAAACCTGTCTAAACCAAACCATTCAGAGACTGAGAAAATTGTTTGGAGAGGTGTTCAGTTTATAGAGGTCATTTTAACATAGAGTTCTATTGGAATGGGACTGGGAAAAGGGTTCACTTTAGACAGGTTTCCAGCAGTGTGCCCTCTAATGGGAGGTGAAAAAAATTTTTTGAGTCAAATTGAAGAAAACCTGACTTGCTGTGTGTCACCACATGCATGAAAAAGATTTTAACTAAAAGTCAACAGTTGTTAGTATAGCGCTCTCTATGGTAGTGTCTTTCTCGATTCCTGGTACTCTCCTGTCCTGTTTTGCTTTCTTTTGAATTCGTAAAACTTCCAACTCACTTCAGCCTTGACATCTAAAAACAACACACACAATCTGCTTTATCAGATTACTCATTTACAAGTTCCTCATCTGGGCCAACTTTTCAAAAGCATAAATTAGGTGTTGATAAAGCAACTTACCACCTGACATGCATGTAGTACAATCAGTGACTGCTTAATTCTGAATGGAGAACACTCTGAATTCATCATAATGTAACAGCTAAGTTTATTCACTGACAATAGTTGCCAATCATGATAATATTACAATGTCCATAACTTACTTGCTGTTGGTTCCAGTTTTCTTTTCCTTCCTGCCCTTAATTCTTGTTGCTGAGTTGTTGCTTTATCATCAGCAGATTGGCTGACATCAGCATCTGTTGATTCAATTGAGTATATAAAAATACAGACATTTTTGTTGATCCCTAGGTTGTCTTATAAATAATTGACAGACACAGTCACTATATACCGGTATTTTCTCAAAATGGTAAATGTTATTCCACAAATAGAGGAAATCATATTCTACTGTTATCAATAAATTGTTTTAAAATATTAAGGAATTATTTCAGTCCTGTGTTTGTTTCAATTTTCTGGTAGTGCATACATTTCAGGTATTTAAAATCATCCTATACTAACATCATCATATTATCTGTTCCAGGTACTTTTGAAATTATTGAAGCTCAGGCCATTTATAAGGACGGGACATTTTAAAATTTACTTAGAACTGCTGAACATTAACTAAACTACAACAACTATCAATGACTTCAAGTTTGACTGCAGGGCTCATACTGTATTGTGTGTTACGATACTTTCTGAATGTGCATTCAGTCTGATAGGCTGCCCAAATTGAGCGATTTTACTTCTTTGGTTCGCTGTACTCCGCCAATTGTACAAGGGGCATTTCTGCGTACTGCACTGAGCTGGCTGGCATATCAAATAGCATGGGTGTCACCCTTTGATGCATTTGACCCGTTATAGGCACCTGTTAGAATGGCACCTGGCATTGTATAATGTTGCAGGTACATTTACATCAAAGGGGCTAATTTCAGTTCAATTTTGATAGTTTTTGTGGTTTTCTTAATACTGACATTCATTCTTGTAAACAATGAAATTTGTTCACACTATCTTGCATGTCTTCACACTTATTTTCAAGGCGGTGAGCTTAGTTACAAAACGTGTCAAAGCCATGTGCTCACGCAAAAATAAATTGATTAAAACTATATTATGTTTTTGTTCAAACTTACCTTTGTCATCCCTTGGTGACTGTGGCTGGCTTCCATCTATTGATATGCCTTCATCTGATAGAGATCTTTCTGAAGCAGGACTTGTAGGGCCAATTGCCAAACCAATACCTGTTGTTGGAGGGTGCATGTGTGTGTGTGTGTGAGAGAGAGAGAGAGAGAGAGAGAGAGAGAGAGAGAGAGAGAGAGAGAGAGAAAGAGAGAGAGAGAGACAAGGACGGTGTGAGACAATTAATTGCTTTTTAATGGCATTATTCATGGCAAAATGTGATAGTTTATTAACCTGTTACAGTAATTGTCAGACCTCTGGTCCAAATGATTAAGCTAATTTGATGCAGTCTGAAATTCTGCTCATACAAAGACAAAACAGCCTAGTATTGTAAATGAGAGTTTACAATTGGCACCCCATGTTCATAATTGAGATAACATCATCATGACAGACTTACCGGCCTTTGTACAACTGTGTTGTTAAGACAATACATGTGACAAGACTGTATAATGAAAGCAATGTAAAGCAACACAACATTTACATAGAACTATTGGCAAACAGTATTTTCTCAAGGAAGCTTGAATGTTGGCAAGAAAATAGAAGCATTCTTTACCGCAGCAAAATTACTAATGGAGACAAATAAGATGTCATCAAGGTTTCGATTGCACAAATACCACTGATACTGATTGTGATTAGATACACTTGGCGAGGTCTGTTTTGTCTTTGTATAATACTATAAGCAGAATTTCTGATTGCATCAGCAGGGGGCTTATCAACACTTAGTTAGATGACTAGAGGTGTACTGCACAATCAGCAGTTATATGATGGGGAGACTTTAAGCTAAATGGTTCTGACTGTGATAAAAATATGGAGTATAAACTCTTTGTGACACCTGTAAACTGTCATTGTGGGTTAAAATGTCAACCTAATATCCTACTGTACCAGTTTTAGAATATAAGTATGCCAATACATGTTACTGAAATGTAAACTAAATTTTAGGTATAGTATTAACCCTTTTCCTGCCAGAAAGTATCACTTCCCCATCAGCCAAGCCAGTAAAAAGCAGTATTGAGCCAAAACATGATGTATTTTCACCCACTTGGCTTGGTCTGTTATAGCGTCTTTTGTCAAAAAAAATCAAGTTTGCAGTATTTATCTTTTCAACAGCTTTCAAATGTACAGTATTATGTTAAAACACACCATATGGAATATGTTGTTTTTCACTAATTTTAACCATCTTGACCTGGTGGTGAAGTATGGACTTGGCAGGAAAAGGGTTAAGCTCATATTCTTCAACACACATTTATTTTCCGCTTATTGCCTATATATAAGAATTAATTTGTAATTTACCGTGATCAGGTTTGCTAGTAGATGGGTCCATAAAATGTGCAAAAAACTCTTGATGTGTTTCTGAGACCCTTATGTTCTTTTTGTATTTCTTCTTCAATTTCTTTGCTCTTTTGGCGGCAACGTCTGGCTTTAGCAGTGCAGCTTTAATCTTGTTGAAGAGGTCATCTTTGGAAGTGCTATCATAGAGCAATAACTCTGCAAACTCTGGACACAACATATTTATCAGATAACCAACAGAAGATCCGTTAGGCACCAGGACTGGCAAGCCTGCAGCGATGGATTCCAAACCCTGCATTCCACAGGACTCATCCAGTGGTATTACACAGAGATCACTTTGAAGCAACTCTGTACAATAGTCATCTTGAGAGCCATATTGAGGCTTTACTTTTGCCTGGATCCATTTACATTCTAAATAATTGTTTAGCTCGCTGCTGATTAAGTCACTGCTCTGTGCAATGTAGGTCTGCACATGCCACCAAATTTGCTTATCTGTCGCCATATCGTGAAAAAGGTTACCAACACAACCAATTGCAGAGGCCAAAGTCTGGTTGAACTCACTGTCAATCTTATATGTAGATCCAACAGTTGTTGTCAATATTTGCTGTATGGGTTTTTGCTCTACATGAACATTAATGTCAAAGAAGGCGTTGTCCGGTCTTGGAAGATACAGTTCATGTTTAATACTATTTCCTTTTGGTTTGTACAGTGTTGAAAAATAATCGAAGACCTTTCTGCCAACAGAGAATACCACATCTGCGTTTGCCGCTTCATCCACATGATCTTTACTGAGAGATGCTGGAATGCCATGATTTATGAGAATTATCCTGGCATTCTGGAAGAATCTATCCTTCAAGATGAAAGCAGCAGCACTGGTCTCTGGGAAATGTCCAACAATGGTTTGTACATTCTTGAGCTGATGCACTTGAGTGAAATATGTCGCTGGTGAAAGTAGCCATGTGAGGTTTGGTATCTCATCCTTTAGTATATTTTTTACATGTTTATCCAAACACGGAATTATAATGTTGACCTTGTTACGTCCGTCTAGTTCTTTTGCATCATGCACTCTTAGCACCATGCAGTTAGTTGGAATTTTTCTCTCTTCTGCTAATCTGCAAGCAAGTTGGCAGTTGAGGGCAGCCATCGGGTTACCTACCCTGTCCCATTCTTCAGCAACAAACAGTGCAGCCATTTTGATGCAGTATCTGAAATTAAATGGAAAGTAGATGAATTTCTCAGTGTACACCTGCCACTGTAATATTCAGTTAGGTATATATGACAAAGTGATATTTCAATAACGATAAATTTGTCATATACCTGATGGCGTGTTTCAGCCCCTGTTTGTTGAATGTATCAGGATATGTATAACATGGGGAGCTATTGGGATCAGTCTGGAAATGTCTGCCTGTATTTCAATATGACGTGGTGTCGTTATGTTTGGATATCTTGCATTAAGCAATGCAACCTACATGTAGGCCGAGTGGTTCCATTTGAAATGGTTTAATGATCAATGTCAAAGTAAATACAGTGGTCGTGGAACTTTGTCTTGTAGTCCAACTTTCCATTCTAGATCAGAAATCACTATTTTTTCCAATCACGGTATGCACTGGTCAATTTGAGAACAATATGTGGAAAAAAATAAATATCAAAATAATTGACGTCCTTGGTGAAAACTGGTGCTCAAAGACTTCATATCGGTAGATTTGCTTACCCCTGCACCGTTTTCATGAAATGTGGAGTGATGTATCTGACTGTATTAGATGACATTTTAGCTCTCTATGCAACTAACAAAAATAAGCCAACAAGTTTAAGGGACAAAGTCGCGTTCTTTTCAGCATTTCTCTTTATTTTTTTGCTTGACATGAAAAGTTATTTGTTATGTTTGACAACTTGAAACACGCTTAAAGTCTGGTTAACTCTACACAACCTCTACTCTCTGTGCTCTCCCTGGCCTTTCAAAAATGTTAGTAAATTTACGAATTCGGTTCAAAAAATATTAGTAAGCACAGATTATGTAATGCTGAGCCCGCCAATTTTCAACAAGCATTTCCGGTACTCAATGAATGATTTTAAGCCTTTGCACCCTGACCCCCTGGTACTCTATGACGTCATCGGACATTTCTGTCCGAGCCGGGTTCAAAGGGTTAAGGGGATAGAAATGATGAATGATTTCATTATAGACAAAGGAAAGTGTAAAATTCCTTTTTAGATTTTTTTGACAATGAACACTCATATTTTGATACGCATTTGCAAAAGATCCATTGAATAACACAGTACATCATGGGTCATGAATGCTTGCAACATTGAAATTTCTTCCTTGTCTCAATAAAGTGTGTCATTTTGGTCAACCGGCCAATGAATGTTATTCAATTATCAATCGATCTTTATTACACAACATAACATTTTCAAGTACATTGTGACACAAATCGTAACCCCCTCTGTGTGTGTAGTCAGTGCTTGATGATTATATATAGTGGTCATTAATATTATCAGTGTTTGCACAAGTTTTAGATGCTAGACAATCTGTCCCGTTTTTCATATTTGGAAAGCTCTGTTACATGTACTTTGAAAGTATGCATGTCATCCATGGGTACTAAATGGTGCCTCTGTAGCTGCAGTCATTATGCCATGTTCAGCTCTAAAATTCTTTTAAAATGACCACTGATCAGAACATTTGGCAGTCTGTGCTTTTCGCACAAATTTTATCTCATTATTACTGCTAATGTTTTCTTAGAGAGAGTTACACTTTTAAAACGCTGCAGATAATCGTCATTTATTTTTTTGTCAAGATAAACTTTTTCGTCATGGGACTGTGCACAGCATTGTCTCTGGACCATCAGAGAAAACTATCAGTATTCATAACATTTGCTGAGACAGTTTCTTGCAAAATGTTTTGAAGGAAACCTATTAAAATTGGCAAGTTCACTGAAAAAAATTCAATCTGCAGATCGTCAAATGACAAATTTATGACAACTAAGATTTCCGGCTAAGATTTCCGGCTCGCTTCTACCTCCATGCACTGCCAAACACTTTGCAGTACATTGTTCAACCATGCGCGGTCCGAACTGTAGTTCGAGGCTGACTGTTCTTGATCTCTTCTCTGTGGTTTCATTGTTTTGCATTTTTTCATATCAGTTGCCCTCATATCAATTTATGCCCAACTTTCTTTCCCAGCTGAAGATACTATCTATCTAAAGCATTTGTTACAGCCCGCTTCCCTCGATCCACTTCCACCGTCCATTCGGGAAGTTGACAGCATGTGAGTGTTTGGGTGTCTTGAAACTACCGTAATGCATGACACACCAGTATAAGAGTACTGTGACAACCCGGGGATCTTGAAACCTTTTCGCGCATGCTCATGTTATCACAGGTCAAAGTCTAAAGCTGGCGATCACCATGTGTTGATGCGCCTATGATAGGGGCAGAGTAGTTTTTGAAAGACGAGATTTATATGACCGTATTTCCCCAGAATTCATAATCTTGACCGAAAATCAGGCTTCAAAAATAACAAAATTGTTCGTAAATGGTCGATCAAGCATTTATTTTTTTTCGTAAATTTTCATTTTTGTTCGTAATTTACGAACGTTACGAGCGACAGCAAGAGCACAGACTCTGCTTGCAACCAGACAAGATTACAAATCATTGAAAATATTTTAGTGTCTATAAAAATATCAAGCTCACAACTCACACCAACCACGGGCCATTTTGAGACAAAATATCCCCAACTTGTGTGAGAAATCTTATCCCAAATCCTTTTGATGTGGGATTCCCTTAGTCATTATCATATACCCATTCCGATATTGCTCCATCCTGGTGATGTGTTCCATAAAATATCAGCCGTGATATTTTATGGTAAATGTCAGGATATGCACGACAGACATCCTCAGATTTGGCCTGTTCCCAAACTACATTTGCAATCTGATAGTAAACAAAGTAAACAAACAAGATAGCTGCTGCTCTCCACCAACGATGCATTGTTGCCGACATAAAAATTTTAGGAACAAGTATATTTCAGGTAGATACGGGAATTACGTGTGGAATCATGTAATGTCCTCTTGTACTTATTCTGTTAAATTTCTAGTAATATTTTAGACAAGCTCCAGTGAATATTTTCTTTTCGCACAGCATTGTCAACCTCAAAACAGGTAGTGAGTGCATGGCGTGAGAGTGATGTCACGCACACAACACCTGTTGACACGGCAACTCTCAGTGTAAACAAACAAAATGGCCGCCTCTCTCTGCTCCTTATGACGATGGAGTGCAACCAAAATGGAGGTCAGTTTTTGATTGGTAATGATTGTACTAACATACATGTATCGGGAGTACTAGCATTTCAACTAAAACGTTTTTCCCGTATGACTATCTTTAAATCCTGATATCTTTGCTCTTGGTATTCATTGAGATATTGAGGATTTGTCACACGTCATGTTGACTTCATATTGTTTCCGAATGAAGCCTGTTTATACAAATATTTCCATAATTATGCATTTATCTATCTTAAAGGCAGAATAAAAGTAAAGCCTCAAAATTTAAGGTTTTTCCTATCATTTGTAATATTCTGGGCAATGGGTACTATACTAGCATTACCCAATATCGCCTGTTCCTTGCATTGCATCAGCAATCATGTCATTTGTGCTGCATCACACTTGACTTCGCCTCATGTCTGATGCAGCACAAATGACACTCATACTGATACGACACTGAAACAGGCAATATTGGATATTATATCCTACCAGTATATTGATGGTGCAAATACAGTGATCTGATTGGTCAAGACGCGAAAAGAACGGTGGTATATTGGCGATATACCATGGCTGGCATATGCATGAGCTCTCAGCTTGAGCAAAAATCCTTTTTTGATGTTCCACGCCAGAATTTCAATACTGTTATGATATAATAGCAAAAATCACACCCAGCGACGGTATACCACTCGATTTTGACCAGTTCACTTCATATATGCACTCGCTATCGCTCATGCATATATGTCATGAACTGGTCAAAATCTCGTTGTATAACGTCGCTGGGTGTGATTTATTGCTTAAATAAGCTATAAATATCACCCAGGATGTCTGTGGTTTTACATTTTGGCATATTGTCATATTCAAAATGAGAGAGACAAACACCGTTGTATAATATGATCAACTAGTTATGAAAGTGTAGAAATCTTACCAGGATGTTGGGGTTGTTTCCTTGGTGATGGCTTCAATGTGTAGGCATGATGTTCTAAAAGGAAAAAAATGTCTAATGGTCACTTAGATATTCTTAGCAAAGGTTTAGCTCAATTCTCTTGACTAATTTGTACTGTCTCTATGATTATATATAGGTCTGTATGTTAAAGAGCATAAATGTTCACTCAAACTATCACTACATTGAGATAAATGGCATCAAACAACATCATCAATGACACTAGTCTCCTTTAACAAATTTTAAAAGCTATTGGGAAAACTAGAGAAGTGTACAATATTAAATTATCAAAATCACTTCTGATTTTGAAAATATCATAAAAGAGGTTTCAGTCTCAGAGAAGAATATTGCTCAGCCAAAAATGGTATGATTGGCTCAAAACATTTTATCATCAGACTTCAGTTCAACAAATCTGAGCACATAGTGGATAGTCAACCTTAAACCAGATTGCTGTCCGACCCAAATATCCAGGCCAAACCTCGAACTACTGTACTGCAGCTAATATGCAGCAGGCTATGG
>LD346097.1:44927-62431 GCA_001465055.1 Ptychodera flava | reverse complement strand
CAGACCGCAAAAGAAAATTGCTCTCGTGACGTCCCAAACCGTTAGTTCACTAGCGATTAACGGTGGAAGGGTCCAGTGACCGGCAGGTACCAGTCAACTCGCACCTTTTCAAACCCGCCCAGAACCAACTCGCCCGATTCCAACTCGCCCGGTGCCAACTCGCCCGATACTATTTTACAATTTTATGAGTACCTGGTACGTGTAAAAACTTTTTATTTCCAACAACAAATATTTCTGCAGGCTTGAAATATGTGCCAACACGGAAAGTATTTATTTACGAATTTCACGTTTTGCAAATCTCTTGAAAGAATAAATTTCGTTCGGCTTCTTTACGTATAGGGAAAGTTACTGTAGTTACTGGCTCACGCCTTTAGGAACAGCAGGACCGTCTTTCACGAGTTACTGGCCCGACGTGAAAATAGCATCGGGTTTGCGTACATGGAATCTACAACTACATCTCAAACAATGGGCGAGTTGGCATTGCAATATTGGGCGAGTTGGTTCTGGGCGGGTTGGAAAAGGTGCAAGTTGACTGTAATTCGTGGTCGGCCATTGAAAGCAGAGAGAGAAAATTCCTTCCACAGAAAATGGCTGAAAGTCAAACGGAAGTTTACTTTGAATTTAACTGATACAGTGAAAATAACTTCCAATGTTAATACATTTGTGTTTTTTGGAATGTAGTTCTATTGTTCATGTGCAATAAAGAATAACTAAATGGATGTTATAAAGTATTATGAGTGGTCGATTTTTAGAATGTTATTTAAGCTTCCAATCAAAGCAAGTACAGTACTTTCCCTATAGTCAATCCATGTCTGATCCAAATAAATATTGCATCATAAAATTGCTTCAGTGTCCCATTGAATGGAGAAAGGCTGTTACCTTTGAAAATATTTTCATTATATTCTTTGTCCTACAAAACAAGTGTTCTCATCCTTCTCCTTAAAGTATGTGTAGCTGGAAAGTATTAATCTTTTAAACACAGTGCGTATAGTATGCCATGTTGACAGATGAATTCTGGTCTGGACAAAAATTCAGACACTGCACACATTATGGGCGCATTACCAAGATGGACACTAAGCTTGTCAGTTGGATTTTTGCAGAAGATTCAGAAATGTTATTTCCAGACAGGCCAAACACTTGGAAAATACTATGAAAATTACATAGCAGGATGGCTGTTTGGAGAACATATCAAGAAGGAAATGCAAGAAATGAACAGTAGAATGTACCGTCTTATGAACAAAATACATTGGAAGCTAAGAATTCATGACATCAAACATTTTTTTTCAATATTCTCTTACTCATCTTCCACGCCACACACACACTTATACACAAGCACACAATCTCTCTCTCTCTCTCTCTCTCTCTCTCTCTCTCTCTCTCTCTCTCTCATCCAGTATCCTAGACAATGTTGAAATATGCATGTTTTGAAATTTGTATCGCAAGCATTGTTGTAACATCAGGGTGACTAAAATCAAAACTGAAATTAAAATATCAATATTAATGGAAAAGATTTTTTTAATATCAAAAACTTGAATATTAAGTTGTTCACTTGGTTAACAGAGCAATGAACTACAAAAATAGTTCATATATAGAGTAAGAGTACTAAATAGTTACAAAATATGTACAGCTTCTGCTCACCCTTGCATGAACATAGACGATTTTAATGCACAGGAGTATGGAAAAGTACTGAAAATGCACTTGAAAAAGAGTTTCTCACAAATATACATGTATACAAATAGAACACAACTGTCTTATATAGGATCATTAAGTGTTGACATGATAAAGAAAATAGAATCTGTTGTTGTTATCAAAATAACACTTAAGAAAGGGAAGACATTAAAAAACTAGTACCATAAAAGAAATGTTTCAAAAATTCTACCCAATTTGATATATTCAAACAAAATGGTACTATTCTAAGTGCTACAACTTGGACATTTTGGGATAAGTATTTGAAACTTTGGGTAAGTACAAGTATACGCAGTATAGCTTACTTAACTTCTTTATAAAGTACCAGTCACATTTTCTAAATGTCACGCTTTGGTCATCAGCTGAGTCAAGTGGCGTATATTCCTAGCAAAAACTGGTAAAAATGACTAACATCTATAAATCTACACATTTAAAAACATGGGATATTCTGAGTCTACCAACTTAATCTTTGTAATTGACAATGCTGACAACAGATTTATCATTCATATTGGTGATCAACAGGTCAACAATATAAACAAATCAACATGAAGAAATGATTTTGGGTCAATCTACCTACAAGTGGAGTAAAGAAACAAGAACAGAGTTTGCATATTGATTTGGCTTTCAATAACAAAAAGCTGTCATCACAAAGCTAAGCAGTGAAAAGGGCAGAAAAACCTATCTACCCTGACATTGTCTTGGTTTGTACTTCAGATTTTATAGTAAAATACTTTGGTTTAGAAAGCAGCAAAAGAAAAAAAATAATTCACATGGCATACATTCTTAAAATGTACAAAAAAGTTGCAGATTCTGTTCACCCTTGCATGTGGGTATGGTTATTCATACATGACAATAACAAAGTTACTATAGAAAGAGACCTTTGTAACACATGCACTCATAACAAAGTAGGATAAAAACTATTACCCGGTACATAGAATATTATGAGCTGAAATGACAAAGGAAAAGGAATCTCTTGCCAGTATTAAGACAAAAACTTCATAAGAAGAAGGTTATAAAAATTTTGTATAATAAAATTCTCTACACTTTGACAGATTCTAATCACATGACAATAAGCTATTCAAAAAGGTAGGATAGTGATAATTATAGGATACTGGGTAAGTAAATCTTACATCTAGTACTTATATACAGAGAATTGTCATTCATAAAAATAAAAGCCTTCTCTATCATTTCTTAACACATGTCTACATGCTTCAAATGTCGGCATTATTTATAAATACATGTATTGTTATTGTTTGACCTACACTTCTATGAAGAAAGTGAATACAAATTGACATACAATGTGTAAAGCATTAAAGTTTGACAGCCTTCAAATCTGATTTCAGACTTATCAAAGCTAATACGTACAGCTCTATATCCTAGCATCAACTTCAAAGACACTGACTTGATTGTCTCATTGATGAATCAAAAGTAGCCACTGTGCCAGTGTAGTACCTAGCCAATCTTTCGAACTCAAAACTACCAGTACTGAACAGTACATAGTTTAAAGTTTGAAATAAGGGCTAGATACAAGCATAGACAAAATAAGTTATAGTTGTTATTAATCCAAACAAAATCACTTTGTTTTACTAACCAGTTAACTGCATAAGACAAAACATAATCTTCATTTTGATATTCTAGATTATAAAATACTCAAAATTTGATATAAGCAATGGGTTATAGTTCATTCTACATATTCGCTGCACATATGTCACTGACACAACGATTGAGCAATGGCTGTTTATTGTGATTTCTATTGATTTAGCTTATTTTGGTTCAGCTGCTCCTACAATGAACAAGTCCCTCAATTATATAACTTAGGATTTGTGTAATGGAAATCAGCAGACATACCGTGCTAAGTTTCCATGTCTCTCCTGACGACTTTGTACAAAGTCATCAGTTCTCTGTGACTTGGACATATGATTCTTTCATGACCCTTGACATTTTGAAAACCTGTCAACCAGTCAAGTTTCAATATCATTATTAGCTAAGGTCAATGTGTATGGTTTTCTTGCTCCATTCTATTTCTCGGTTCAGACTGTCTGCACCAGAAACACCAATGTTATTATGACTGAGGAAAAGATGAGTAAGATTGGTCAATATCTCTATGCTTTTACTGAGACTTTCTGCACCCATGTTATCTATATTGTTGTAACTGAGGTCAAGTTGTGTCAATTTATTCATACTCTTCACTGCTTCACTCACACTCTCTGCCCCAGAGTCACCAATTTTATTGTTACTAAGATTAAGGTACACCAGGGAATACAAAATTGCCTGATCACTCTCTCCTGTGAAACTCTCACAAAAACTTGTTGCCCCAGTGTCACTGATCTCATTATTACTCAAATCTAGATGTGTCAGCTGGTACATTGTCTTAATCCCTTCACCTAAATGGCCTGCACCTGTTGGACCTATCTGATTGTGACTGAGATTAACATGTGTTAGTTCCCCTATCCGCTCCATCCCAACACTCAAACACTCAGCACCATAGTCAGCTATAGAGTTATTGCTAAGATTAAGGTGCTGTAACTTCATCATCTTTTCAATTCCATAGCTCAAATGTAAACTGGCAGCATATAAGTAACCTATGTTATTCTTGCTAAGGTCAAGATGTCTCAACTCTTCCCAAGACATATCTTCAATATTGAAACTTTCCACTCCAAAAGCAATTATCTGATTATTACTGAGATCAACGTGACAAATACGGTGCATTGCCATCATTAAAATCTTTATGTCAGATTCACTAATCTTATTGTTACTCAGATCAAGGTATGTAAGAACACAGGGTGTCATTCTCTGAAAGCCTTCACTCAAACTGACAACACCATCATCACCTATCCTATTATGTCCAAGATCCAAATGCCTCAGTTGTGATATTTTCCCCATTCCTTCACCTAGACTCTGTGCACCTTTGTCACCTATTGAATTGTGGCTCAGATCAAGGTAGGTTACATTCTGCATCCAAATCTGTGCTTGACCTAAATACCCAGCACCACGGTCAGTTATGTTATTATAACTGAGATTAAGTTGAGTAAGCTCATACATTTCCCTTATACCTGCACTCAGCATTTTGGTACCACTGTCACCTATGCTATTATGGCTGAGATCAAGATACTGGAGTTTCAAATGCTTTTTTTCAAATGCCAAACTTAAAGCAAATGCCCCATAATCTTTAATGTCATTGAAACTAAGATCCACATGACGAAGGCTTGGAAGGTTACTCATTCCAATACATATCCTCCCTCCCAGTGAACTTCCAAGATATCTATAACTCAAATTGACATCAGTGATTTCACAAAGTTCCTTCCAGAATTTCAACTTATTGACTAGAAGCTCATCTGAATCAAGATTTACATCTTCTGAATATGACTTCAGTTGATCTTTGATGTAGGGTAATATGGCCGATAGATCAGTAAGGTTTTGTCCTACATTGATGTATGGTTTTGTTTTGTGCTGATGCTGGAATTCAAACAACGTGCAAATTCCTCTTATGCTAATACCTGTGAGGCTGAAGTCAGCATATTCTAAATTTTCCAGAAAATTCAGGCTATCAAGTGTACTTTCAAGATCTTCATCTCTTATTTTATTGATACTAAAATGTTTTGCCGATCGAAAAAGTCTCACATCAAGCGACATAATTTGTCCTTCCACTTTGGTAGATTCAGCAGGAAGCTTTATATGAAGTGTTGTAATTTTGGAAATCATCTCCAAAAAAATCTTTATTTTTTTGTGATTTAAGGTAATTGTACCTTTTTTTAGATCAGGTAGTTCATACTCTTTTGAGGATGAATTTTTGATAAGTCTGTACAGATGAGAAAAATTATGACTGACATCAATTTTTGACCACATGTCAAATTTTGTAATTTCGCGTAGTGTATGAACTCCAAAGGCACCAAAACTATTTGACCCTAAATTCAAATTCTCAATACTTGTGAAGTTGTCCATCAGCTCTCCCACTCCTGAAACATCTGTAATATCATTGTTGCTGAAATCACAACGTTGGACTGTTGATGGCAAAGTAAGCAATACATCTTTCAATGAACTCTGTATTTCATTATAACTCATGTCAATATCTGTCAGCTTTTCACAGTGTTTGAATGATACTTCATCTACCCTGTCTATGGAATTATGACTGACATTTACAGAAATTATCATGGCTGGAATATTCACACTAAACTTACTTAAATCACTGCCTGTTAGTTTGTTATGACTTAGATCTACATGTACTAAATTTGTTAGGTACTTCAGACTGGCAATTAAATGTTGAAGTTCTTTAAGTGTTGGTGAATACTTACTCAAACACATGTCTTTTGTCTTAGTAAACATACAAAGACTGTCACAAAACTTTTCAGAACAACCTTGAGGGACAGTACTGGTATCAAGCTTTGTCACAATTTCAAGAGATCTCTGAAGCTGGTGGAAATCACTAAGTGTTTGAATTTCATTATTGCTAACATCTGGTACATCACTCTGATCACAAGCCACTTTAAGTATGTCAGTAAGACCTTCTCCAACACCATTACCATCTATGATCACTTCCATGTAATCTTTTATCGGTAACAAAGCAGCACATCCTGCACTTCCTATTTTATTGTTTTTCAAATCCAGATGTCTCAGATATGGCATTGATGATGTAGCTTTGACTATCATTTCACAATCATGAAAGGATAATTCATTTTCAGCTAGACAGAGCATGGCAATACTGAGTTTGGGCTTAACATCTGCCATGCACAGCAGTATTTTGCTGGACACTGCACCAACTTTTACAAGATCCAGCCTTTCTAACAGTGGCATCCACTCCAATGCTTGAACTAAGATGTCTACAAAACACTGATCAACATGATCAATTGTAGATATTGCTGTCACTTTGACTGACTGTATGTCAGGAATATAACAGTGAGCAGATTCTGATTTGTTGTGAAAACACTTCAAAATTGGCAAGGCTCTCAGTAATTTCACAAAGGAAATAAATTCATGTTGATCTCTGACAACAAAAGACAGCTCATCTGTTGTTTTGGCCTCTGATAAAAAATCGTCGATGCATTTTTTAAACTTTGAGGAAAAAGTATTTCTTTCCCTCTCTGAATGTATGACAACTTCTTTAATGATGGAAGTATTTTGTATAACAGCAGCAAAGGCATGCAAACTTTGATTTGAAACGGTCGTACAATTTGACAAATCCAAAATTTGTTGCCCAACCATGACTTCTACATCATTTACAAGCTCAGATGCACAATTTGACTCTAACAGACAATATCCAAGTCTTTCCAGACGCACATTAACATCATCTTTCTTTATCAAAAGACGCTTTGTGTATTCTTTCAACAATGCAATTTCTGCATGGTCTCCTAATATGCCTGGTATGTAAAAGTACAAATATGGCAACATTTTCTGAAGTACATTAAACATGTTGTCTTCCATTAACTGATCTAAACATTTGCCTCCTGACGTTATGTCAGCACATACATAACATGCAATGATATAAGCATAAACAAACAAACTATTAAAACAATAATAATCTCCACGGTTCTCCACCATACCATGCAATTCAGTACACAAAATACCAGAGTCAAACCATGATGTGTATAATTTACCTATACTCTCCTCAGAAATATTGTCATACAGAAGCTTTCCAATTTCTTGAAATCTTTCCTGTAAAGCAGACCATGCCCTGTCTTTATCAATGTCATGTTCTTTACAATTTATCTGAAAATGGTACATGATAGCATACTGAGTTGCCTTGGTTACAGTTGGTGGTAGAGAGTACAAGTTCTCTTTCTGCTGCCAGTAAGACACAAAGGCAGGATAGAAAAATTCTTCCTGTCTAAGTATGTTGAACACTGGATTAAATCTGAGTTGTTCTATCAAATACCTTGCATGGTGGATGTTTGGTACATTATCAAGTACATATCTTTCCCAGTTATTGTAGACAGGTACTCGCACAGTTTTCTCAGATGGAGAAGAGACCCTCACTTCTGAAAGAAACAATTAAAGATTACGTTGTTAAATACACCTGCACCTATGCTTCAATGAAAATCATACTAAATTATATCATTTACACCATAATGAAGCAGGTACCATTAATTTTAATGTTTCACAACTAGCCGAAGTTTCATTTTTGCAATCTCAATCATGTGATGGAAAATGCATGTTGTGAAAATCAGGTACAAATTTCGAGGTGATACCACAGTGCATGAAGTTATTCCAAGGATGATATAAGTTTAGACTCAAAACAAGACTCGTAAGAGAGAGTTAAATTTCAAAAGTGGTTAATGCAGTTATCATTTAATTTCATACAACTACCCTGAGTTTCTTTTTTTACAATAACTGCAATCATGTAACTGACAGTATATTTTTCTAACTTTCAAACGTAAGTATTACTTCATAACTGAAAATGGTGTTCAAAGTTAGAAGTATCCATTTTATAATTGAATAATTATTTTTAACCTCACTAAACTATTAAAAGATACTTTGCTGTGTTTGGTAAAAATCACTCTTCTTCTGAAAATGATCTGAAATGACTTGTTACATTTCATTAAGTTCAAACAAGGTGGAATCTTTGTGTAGAACCGCAGTTCAATTTTTAATTTGAACATATTTTTCCTTTAAATTGTATTAAAAAATTGACTTTTTCTGGTGCACCCTTTAAATTCTTATGTTTGCAGTTACAACCACACTACACTGAAACAATGACTTGCATACAAGAAACCCTTTGGTTTTGATAAGCTGTAAGTGCGACTGGTAATGACCACTTTGTTTTGTTTGTTATTGTTAGTTGACTCTTGTATGTGATGCTGCCCGTTGATTAGAAATCTTTTGAGAGAAGGCAAAACATTGCACGCAGTTTCCTTGCAGATGTTGTGATCTGCTAAAGAAATATTGCAATGTGCCACAGATTTGAATCTAAAAATACTATTAATCCCAATTTCTAATTTCTTAGCCAGCGTATTACTGCTTGGCTATCATGGTAGAAAAGGCTCAATGTTGTCAAAAAACTTTGATCAAAATACTCTTCCTTCTAAGTTGCAGAGCCATGCTCAGCTTTTGCCAAATAAACTGATTTTTTAAATATTCATTGCAAAATCATGATAAATTGCAAATTTTTGTATGAATGCTTACTGTTCTACAACAGCGGATCTTACCTTTCATTCTCTGCTTGACTTCCTTGAACTCTTTCTCATCTATCTTCAGAACAATCCTAACAGAAAATTCTGCATCATCAGCCATGGCATGTATCTCAGGTGATATTAGAATTGCAGCAAGTGTCTCCTCAACTTCACCGGATTTGTATCTCTGCCAGAAATATTCCATATCTTCCACTGAAAGATAACTTAGAATGAAAAGAAACGACCCTTTAAGGCATTCTTCTAAAACTGCCCGATGAGTTTGGAAGGCAGCACGTACACGTCTGAGCTTTCTCCCCACAGGAGCATCATCTGATTTTATTAGTTCTAGTTTCATAGCCAACTCTTCATCTGCTTTTTCTTCAATCTTCCTCTTTAATTCAAGCCTCCTCTTCTCTCGCTCTTGTTCTGCCTCCTGGTCACACTGCATTTTCCCTTTTTCTCTCACACTGTCATACTTGTCCTCAACCTCAAAAGCTGCTTCAGCCTTTATAACTATCAAAAAAAATGATTAAAGACATAAAAGCCTCATTAAATTAAATTGCAAGTGTTTACGTTTCCATGGAAATTGCCCCCTGTGTTGCATGCTT
The DNA here is from genome assembly GCA_001465055.1 of Ptychodera flava. Taxonomy (NCBI): domain Eukaryota; kingdom Metazoa; phylum Hemichordata; class Enteropneusta; family Ptychoderidae; genus Ptychodera; species Ptychodera flava. Next base: position 53,034 of record LD346097.1, on the reverse strand, counting down.
GACACTCACATTGATGTTGGGGATAAATAGCAACGTGCAAGAGACATATGCTACATGTATATGTACAGGTCTGCAAACACCAATTGACTACCAACAGATTTTGAAACAATGTAACATATCAGGGAGATAAGAGAAAGGTCTTTTCACATAAATTATATCATTATGACATAAAACATAGGATAAAGCACTGTCAAATTAATTAACTAGGTGAAATCTGTGTTTCAGGAAGCAGAGGGGATGGGATTGTTCATTATAGCCATGGATTCTCTCCATGCTAGAATGTAAGTTTCTTCCTACATGGTCTAAACCCATCTGGGAACAAACTTTTAACTGTAGATATCTCCTATTCTGAAAACCACTTTATATCCAAATGTCGAAATAAACCAAACAAAAAGAATAAATGAAAACATGGACATAATTCATGTTAATCAGTAATGTTATTAAGCATCAAATTATTAAGAAAACATGTAGAGCCACTTGTTCCTGATGTGAAGATTTCACAATGATCACTCGGTATTGGCTCTCTCTTATGAATGTCAGAAATAAACACACAACAAGTTGTAAGTCACTGTAATTGAAAAAACAATCTTTGCATAAATGAATAAATTCTGAACAATTTCTTTATATTGGTTGCAATATATATAAACTCAAACTCAAACTTTCAATTCATTTGTTTGTTTTTGGTACAACTGTGATTGTACTTAACTGCGATGGCCAAAACTGAAAGGAAACAACAAAATTTTGAGTGTAAAGACATTTTGGAGTGTTCATATGAACAAACCAACAAATTATACCTGGCTCTTAATAAGTAATTCCAGTCACAGCGAAAATATGATTTACACTTTGACATGTTAAAATACAGGTTCATATCAGTAACAATGCAAGAATGGCAATACTGGCATACCGGTAGTGTGTATGATAAGTAGAATTTTCTTGTCCTGAGGCGATTGTGCATCAAATTAGCTATACCAGGATGGCACTGATCATATACTTAGACCCCAAAGATTTCATTGTGTGAAATGCAATCAGTCCAGCCTGGACGCGTATTCAGTGATCTTCTCTTTACCTTTACACTGTAGATCAACTTTGCTTTTCAATGTTGTTTTCTCATTGGCACTTAAATGAGCACTGACTTATTCTTTGCACTAACCTTTGTTAATTTCTGTTGCTGCACACAAGGGGTCCAGGTCTCTCACTGGTGATACACATATTCCTTCATCTGACTTTGGACTCCCTAGGTCAGGACTTGTGGCACCTACAGGTAATACCACATGTTTTGTAAAACTGTGAATAATGTGTATGGGGAGCAAGGGAAAATGTAACATATTGTTAGCTGGCAAATAAAACTCATCATACAAATATTCCATCATGTGTCCATCAATGGTTTAGATATGTCAAATTATCTATCATTCATTAGTGCAAGGTTGAAGTCAAAATATCACAATCTCACCCTATGATAACAACAAAAAGCCTCATACATGGTACAAAGAATGTAGGCTAGTAATACCTAGCTCAGATTTCAGTATCTATATACAATTTCTCTGTCCTTTGTTCATCAATGAGATTTAATTATGTATTTTACCAGGTTTATGCGATGATGTTGACTCTGTCACAAAATATGAGAAGAACAGTTCAGATGTCCCTGAGATTTCCATGTCATCTTGGTAGCTTTGCTTCAAATTCTTTGCCATTGCCATTTTAACAGCAGTATTTTTATCCAATAACACATTTGTAATCTTCTTACACAGGTCATTTTCACAAGTGCTGTCATACAGTAGAGATTCTTCATACTCTGGACACAGGATTGTGATCAGATCGCCCACAGAAGATCTCCTTGGAGCTAAAACTGGCAAACCAGCAGCAATACATTCCAAACCCTGCATTCCATACAGCTCATCAGGAGGTATAACACAGAGATAACTTTGCAGTAATTCTTCGCTCAACTCCTCTTGAGAGCCATATGGGGGGTTTATGTTTAGAATTAAATGTGAACATTTTGAAAAATTGGTCAACTTCGAGTCTATTAGCTCACAGTTCTGCGGAATGTTTGTCCGGACATGCCAACATGGCAGATTTGTTGGTTTTAATTGATTGATTAAGGTAACAGCTTGACCAATTGCAGAGGCCAAAGTTTTGTTGAACTCACAATCAATCCGAGATCCAACAGTTGACAATACTTGTTTTATTGGTATAGGCTCTTCATCAATACTGATGTTTAAGTCAAAGAAAAATTTGTCTGGTCTTGGAAGATACAGTTCATGTTTAATACTATCTCCCTTTGGTCTGTATCGCAATGAAAAATAATTAAAGGTACTTCTGCCAACAGAAAATACCACATTTGCTTTTGCCGCTTCTTGAAGATGATTTCCACTGAGAGATGTTGGAATGCCATGATTTATGAGAACAACCTTGGCATTGGGGAAGAATCTATCCCTCATAACAAAAGCTGCAGCACTGGATACTGGGAAATGTCCAACGATGGTTTGTACATCCCAATCCCTGGACACTCGAGTGAAATAAGTCTCTGGTGAGAGCAGCCAATCGCGTTCTGGTTTTTTACTTTTAAGTTCACCCTCCGCATGTTCATAAAAATTGGGAAGTATAATGTTAACCTTCTTGTGTCCGTCTAGTTCTTTTTTGTCATGCACTCTTAATACCATGCAGTGGGTTTCTCTCTCTTCAGCTGATTGGCTGGCAAGTTGTGAGTTGAGGGCAGCTATTGGATTACCTACCCTGTCCCATTCTTCAGCAACAAACAGTGCAGCCATTTTGGAAAGTATCTGAAATGACATGAAAGGTAGACAAATTTCTTGAAGTGCACATGCCACTGTGCTATAACTTTGGCAAATCTGAGTAACTGATTAGATTCTTTGATGTTCTCCTGTACCTGAAGTTGTACAACAGCTCCAATTTTGATATACGTATCAGAATGTATAACAGGGGAGCTATGGGAATCAGTCAGTGTATATATGCCTGTATAATACGATCTACTGAAATATCATGAAATGCACTTCAGGGTGAGCTATTTCATTTTTAAACTGACAGTCCAACCCTCAACATCACAATAAAATTAGCATTCACACAACTTTGTTTGTAGCTGCTTTCAATTCTCAATCAGTTTGACTATAATGTTCTGATTATCAACTGGTCAATGACAGCTATTACTGGTTCAACTGACCAGTGGATAATGGGAAAAAATACAAACGGCAAATATTGAGGTTCTTGTCAAAAATAGATGGTCCAAGACCTAAGCCCACTGGATTTGCCTACTCCTGCACCTCTTCCCATGAAATTTGAGGTGATATACACCCTCCAGCTCCCCCCTCCATATTGGTTGAACTAGTGTTTTATGCCATAAATGTGCCAAAAATCTTAAAGGGTCAAATTTGCTCTTTTGTGAAAAGTTGTTAGTCATGTTTGACTACTTTAACCACACTGAAATACTGGTCAACTGTACACTTCTACTCTGCTTGTACCTAGATAGGGTTAATCATTCAGTAAAACATTTTACGGTCTCTACTATAAAATCAAGTTCAGTGTACAATTCTCACCATGCATGGTGTGGACTTCATGCAAGCAACTTTCACTACATTGTGACAATGTTTATTTGCTATAGAAATGGGAAAAGTTTATTTTGTCTAGAGGTTGCCAATAAAATCATTTCTTTGCATTCAGCAAAATGGAAATTTTTGACACTTTTGAAGTTAAGCAATGACATCACTTTTTGCTGTATATGCAAGTATATAACCCTTTTCCTGCCAGACAGTATCACTTTCCCATCAGCCAAGTCAGTGAAAAGCAGTATTGAACCAAAACATGACATATTTTCACCCACTTGGCTTGATCTGTTACAGCATCTTTAGTCCAAAAAAAATCAAGTTTACAGTATTTATGTTTTCAACAGCTTTCAAATGTACAGTATTATGTTAAAATACACCATATGGAATATGTTGTGTTTCATTAATTTTAACAATCTTGACCTGGTGGTGAAATATGGACTTGGCAGGAAAAGGGTTAAGATTAGTACCTCATAAAAGGTCAAAACCGGTGAATTTCTTCCTTCAGGGTAGTTTGCACCATGAAAATGAAAGACTAAACCTTTGCTCAAAATTTTCTCAAGCAAACATTCAGCCATTGTCTTTCAAAATCAAAAATAAAATATTCAGTTGTTACGCAAATTTGGGTGCCAGAGAAGCATATTAGATAACATTTCTCAATATTTGAAATTCAAAATTGCCACCACCCTCGTGTTATCTGTGCAAGGAGTATAAAATTCCCGATTTTCATAATAACTTAAAAACTAAGTCAGTGAAAATTTTATGAGCCTCAACAAGTGCTAGGCCAAGAAAATATTATAAAAGTTTGAAAGTCTAAGTATTTGTTCTGATGCACATTCTACCTTAAAGGAACAAGTCACTCTCTCTTCAAATTCTTTTGTCATTTTTCTTTCATGAGAGCAACTACTCAATGTTGTTTTAATCTCTGAAACATACTAACTTTTCAGTTATCAGATTTCCCTCCCTACTTGTAGTTATAACAAGAAACTCTAAGAAAATATAATTTATAGTACAACTTCAGAAATTGTGCAAATTAAGTTCAATCATTAATATTAACATATTTAGGTTGAGTGTTAATCAAAAATTTAATTAAAACATTCTCCTGATTTCAGTCTTGTCTGTCTTGACAGTCTTGACAGTCTGAGTGTGAGACATATTTTGTTCACACATGTGAATTAATTGAAAATACTAAGTGACATGAGTGCTGTTCGGATGGTACACGTTTTTTGACTAACAGGCATATGTTATCCAAATACAATTGACCAGAATTAGAGAGTACCAGACAACAGGGCTATGATGATTTTGGATAATGTTGTTGGCAGTCGGTGACATGTTTCTAGGATTAATTTAACACATTTTATAATCATGTGGGAAAACGAATCTCACACACCAAGTCGGTGACATGTTTCTAGGATAAATTTAACACATTTTATAATCATGTGGGAAAACAAATCTCACACACCAAGTCGGTGACATGTTTCTAGGATAAATTTAACACATTTTATAATCATGTGGGAAAACAAATCTCACACACCACGGACCTTGGATAAGATTTCTCAAAGCTATTGGGATATTTTGTCTTAAAATAACCACTGGCAAATGTGAGACAAAATATCCCTAACTCTTGTGAGAAATCATATCCAAGGTCCTTGGAAAGTGAGATTCTATTTGAAATTATCACCCAGAATGTCTGTAGTTCCACATACCTATAAACTTAGGAAATTAGCATATTTACACATTTTAAATGAGAGATAAGGGGCGGACCATTACATCTTCAGAGGTTGGATGGTTACAATTAGATTGTGAATATTTTTTTTTACAATCAAAAAATTTTGAAATTTGAAAGTGAGTCTAATTTTTTTTTCTAAGTAAACTGTCAGATTTATCCTTTTTTTTGCATTCTAATTTTTTTTTATTTTGCAAACTAGTCTGATGTTTTTTTCTCTTAATTTTTCCTTGGAATTTGTTTCTGTTTTTGACCACCCCCTCCTAAAACCTAATGGTCCATCCCTAAAGGCCCTTGTATATGTGATTAACTAGTTAACTGCAGATATCTTACCAGGATGTTGGAGTTGTTTCCTTGGCGATGGCTTCAATGTGTGGGCATGATGTTCTAAAAGGAAAAAATGTGCAATAGTCACTTACACATTCTTGGCAAGGGTTAAAGCTCAATTTCTTGACAAGTTTTACTGTTGTTATGATTTTATTGTATGTCTGAATGCTTAAACAAACAACATAAAATGTTCACTCAAAGTATCATTAAATGAAATACATGGCATTATCAAATAATAGCATCAATGACACTATGCCCCTTTTACAAAGTTTGAGAGCTATTGGGAAACTGGACAAAAATGTACGATTTCAAAATGTTAAAATCACTTCCAAAAGAATCTGAGTGATTTCTATGAATCGACAAAACCAATTTTGAAAATTAGGTATATTGTAAGAGATTTCAGAGAATATTGCTTGACCCAAAATGATATAATTGGCCAAAAATATTTTACCATCAGTTGAACAAATCTGAGCACATAGTCAACAAACCAGATTGCCGTCCTACCCAAATACCCAGGCAACACCTCGGAACTACTGTACTGCAGGCTATTTTAATGAGCATGATGAGGCAGGCTAGTACTATGTTTGCGGCACTTGGTTGTTTCCATTCGATCCTGCTCTAAAATCGGAGCTGTGCATGGTGTTAGAGTGCAGTGTTAGGCACCATTTTACAAGTGGTATAGCCACAAACTGATGACGTCAAATCGCCGTACACAAAACACAGATGCCTTGTAATTGCGGCACTGTGTATTGTCATTGGGGATTTGACGTCATCAGTTTGTGGCTATACCACTTGTAAAATGGTGCCCAGTGTTATCTTCTCGCCAACAGTAGCATCATATTTCTTGTTATTGAATAATTATGCGAAAAAACAAGGATAGGCCAAAGTCCTCAATACAAATAGCCAGGGGCCAGTTTGCAAAACACTTCCGCCACAGCCTTAACGCCTTATCACTCGAAGTACTACAGACATTTCTTACTTATGAGTACTTATGAGCAACTTACACACAGTCTTAGGGCTGAAAACTTTCCCTAAAATATGAATTATAGAAACGACGGGCGGATAACTTACCTACCACTTGATAAGGAAGTGCAGCTAGCTGGTAGCGCAGACGCAGGCGATAATTTCTTCCAAATTGGTGAAAATTGCGCCCTCTTATCAGACCATAGCCTTTTACAAACCAATGACTCGAAGTGCAGCACCTGGATGTGCAAATAGTTCTCAATTAAGTATCATTACGATCTTTATCTTTTAGAACTTTAAAAAACATCAATAATGTACGATACTTGTCAATTGACATTTCGTAAGATAGATTCTGGTGGAGAGAAGTAACGCACTGTACAAAAAGTCTCGGCTGAGGTCGCAAATTTGTCCTCATTTGACCTCAAAATGGCCGGTCGAACGACTGCGTTGTCTAGCACAGGCGCTCGCTAGCTGGGTAGTCTGCTAGATTGATCGATATTGTGCTCTATCTATCGATTCCGTTGTCGGTATGCGCCACCGGGAGTATTTAGGTTGCAGTGGCGGGCATATCGACTACGGGATCAATAGCTCGAGCAGAAAATCGATCGATCGAGCAGACTACCCGGCTAACGTGCGCCTGTGCTGTCGATCTTCGTAGTTTGTATTATTGTTCCTCACAGTTACGTGTTGTTCGATACATAGCAGCCTTAAAAGGTATACAGTCACCTGTAATCTAAATATGCCCATATATGGTATTCAAAATGCCCATGTGAGGGCACTGTTTTTAAAAAGCGGCCACCCGCTTGAAATCTGTGATTGGCTAGATTTTCTCTTTCCATGGTAACTGTGGCAAGTAGGCCTATAACTTTAACTCTAACCCTATACCTCGCACCTCGCGGCTTCACCCACAGGGAACAGATGAAAGGACCCTGGGGTGGGGAGGAGGTTTTTTTTGTGCAACGGTTTACCTTATTTGATTTTATTAATTTTGACTGTGATATTTCAAATAAAGAGTTCAACTCCACACCGTCTGACTGCTTTATATATTACCAACAAGTCCTTATCTCCTCTCCAACTTGTGTATACACCACTATAATTGCTCCGAAAACATTGCCAACTTGCTAATCAACACCACAGCCGTCTTAATTTAATGCGTGTGGGACGGCTGTTGTGTTGACTCAATGACTTAATCTGCTGATACGGACAGCGGATTAGCAAGTTGGCAATGTTTTCGGAGCAATTACAGTTGAGAATTGAGAAAATTGATGTATGCAATGGCGCAGTCTGATGCAATATGAAAAGTGTTTTCAATTTGTAATTTTACCAAGTAAAACTGTGAGAACACGTATCCGAAGTGGGAAGAGCGCAAGAGAGGGGTGTCCCCCCTCTCGCATCAAAAATTTTGAGAAATTGATGGGTGAAATGGTGCAATCTGAGAAGGGTTTCAATTCATTTTGCACCGAAAATTGAGTAAACCCCCTTCTTTCTCTCCTTATTGAGCCACCCCTTGTGGTTTTCAATTTTTTGAGTGAAA
>LD346096.1:194843-207248 GCA_001465055.1 Ptychodera flava | reverse complement strand
TGTAAGTAAGTTCTGTTGAATAAGTTGAGACTGTACGTACTCAGAGAAAGCACACTGAAGAGACAAATGTTTGAAACTTAAGAAGTTCAAGGTCATCAAAAGCATGATAGGGAATCATGTTACACTTTCAATGCACTGTTTACACAGATTGCATAATTGTTATAAATAGCACATGAGGAATCTTACAGCCCAGCTTTACCATAAAAACCCTATCGCTTTGACCACTCTTTTAATTGACCACTCTATTTTTTTCCTCAAAAGGTAATCTTATTTTATCCTTACCAAGTCAACCATAAATGGAATTAGAACTTTCTCTATCTCTATTTATTTGACCACCCTATCATGACAAACTATTATGAGCAATTTCTTTTAGATAACATAAATGGTGGTTCAGAATATATCAAAGTTGAGATTCAGGAAAGTTGCCTTTACATGTTTTAATCCTCAATTCACTATGAACAGTCAAAAAAAGTTGTACTTTCTGATAATTGCACACTAAAATTATTTTGGCTTTGATGATTTCCCAATTAATTCAATCAATAATTTAAAATCATATTAATTATTTTTTTCTGGGTGAATTGATAGGGTTTATACAGTACAAGAATTACATACAATGTAAGTCAAACTTTGACCAAAAATGACAAAAAAATTCCTTAAAAATACACATTTGCATATTTCATCGCAATTTGAACAAATCTAAGTTGGGTTATCCCTAGGGACCTGTATACCAAATAACAAAGCTGTCTGACCTGTGGTTATGAAGAAGGAGATTTTTTACCAAAAACACCTTTTTGGCATTAATTTGCCTATTTTCAACAATATCAAAAAATTGAAAAAATTAGTTTCTCAAAATCATATTTTTCATCTACACAACAAATATCAAATCAGTAAGTACTGCGGTTCTCAAGATATTTGAGTGGACAGACGCCTCACACACGGACATACATACATACATACATACATACATACAGACTGACGACGGACGCCGGACGGATACCCATCCCAATAGCTTCTATAGACTATAGTCTATAGTAGCTAAAAACTGGAAGATGTATGACAAATTTATGGCCGATTACTCTTTTGATGGAATACCATTTCCTGTGTTAAATCGCCTTCTTAATTCTCAAAATGATCGTAAGAATGTGCACAGACGGAAGTGTATTTGTATGGTTTGTAATGGATGATTATGGCTTGCTATAATCATGGTTAACGCGGGGAAGGGCACGGAGACGCAGGCCATTCTACCTTTGCCTCACAACCACGCCTCGCACTTTCGCTTAACACACAATGAACCCTTGCCGCCCGAATCACAGCTGCTTCTTGTCCACCCTTACTATCAAATATGAATGCCATGCATTACGTCCAACCCGTTATCTGCTCGCATCACTGACCATCAGCTATCCATGCATACCGCCCTTGGCCAAAGCCATTTGCTGCCACTTCAGCTCCTGCAACGATTACGTACACATCTCAAATCCTTCACGCATCCCGACCATGGGTAAAACAAAGAAAAAGACCGGGCAAGCTGCCCGCCGATCTTCATCGCGACCGAAGAGGCCTCCGAAGCACCTTGATCCCTACTTGGTACGGAGACAACAGGCCCAACCCGATGACCCGCGCCCTACCACTTTGAACCCCGATACAGTACCAATGCAGGGAGCGACAGACCACATCTCCAAACTCATTGAGGCCGGAATTGCCACAGTCGTCGAATCGATCCGACATGACCTGCAAGTCCAAACGACCGGTGCTGCTGGCCTGATGGCGCATCAGCCATCAAGCCACCCTATCACTTCCGCTCACACAGATACTGGACCTCTGTCACCTGTTTCAATCATCGAGACCAGTGTGGAGCGGGCAGCCCGACCGGCCCACTCGCAGACTCACCAACAGCAGGCGTAGGCTGTAACACAACAACAACCAGCCATTACAGCGACCCACACAACTGACCTGGTCACCGCTGATGGCGTACATCACTTCCTGGATCAACCCACCGTAGGAGGCGTGCCTCTTAACAACATAACAGCCAACATGGCCGCTGCGCCCATGTTGCAGCGGACCCAGCTTCCCAGTTCCACAGAAACAACGCGGCGTCCACCCCCTCGTTCAGGAACACCGGCTAACGCACCAGCAGCTACGCCGCCAGGTGACCTCCTTTTACCGTACGTTGAGCAAACGACTCTGAACAATCTGGCGAACATCGGTAAGTTCATCGACCTCAGTGAGCTACACCCCGATGCCCTTGCCCCAAGCGCATCAAGGGCCACAAAAACACAAATAGCCTTTGATCCCGACAACCCGTGTATAGCTACGTTCACCACCGAAGTCAAACGAAAGAACATTGACAACTTTGAGATCTGGTCTCAGTGTTACAGTACCTTCCTGATGTATAGATCATTCTACCATCCCCACCTAACTATCCCCCTGTCTAACTACCACCGTTTCATAGCAGCACAGGCAGCTGCCTATAAACCTGAGGCCTGGCTAAACTACGACAAAGCTTTCCGCCTGAATGCGGCACGCTACCCTGACCAGGTGAACTGGGGCAAGCCGGATCCGGAGCGGCACTTCTTCCACTTCCAACAACACCCACACCTACTGATCTCCACATGCTTCGGATGTGGGCAACGAGGTCACGTCAAGACAGAGTGCAACAGACGTCAGAACAGCACCACGAACCCTTACTACTGGGAAAATACCAATGCCAAGAAACAGCCTGAATCCACTCAACAACAACAGCAACAGGTATGTCGTTCCTTCAACCCTGGGTCTTGCAAGACCCCTTGTCCCTATGGGAGAATACACAAATGCACAGTGTGCACCTCACCTGACCACAACGCTCAACAACACCACCTGGTCACAGGTCAGCAGCCACCCCAGCCCTTTCGAGGGAATGATCGCCAGCCCGGCGATACTCGAAACGTTGCAGCCAACAACACCAATCAACCTCGCTAAACTAGCCACAGCCCTTGAAGTCCACCCGAACTCTGCCACCCTACTCCATGACCTCACCTACGGCGCCAACATTGGCTTCTGGGACCAATGGCCCATGCTACACCCGCAACGCAAACTCGGCCATGGGAGACCCTGAGGTTGTTACCAAAGCCATACAAAAGGAAATTCAATCAGGCCACACAATTGGCCCATTCCGCACACCACCACTTCATCATCAACTCCCTCGGTTTGCGCCCCAAAAAGTCTGGGGGCCATCGAATCATCATGGACCAATCACAGCCGGGAAATGACTCTGTCAACCACAACATAAACAAGGATGACTACACCCTCACCTACTCCCGTGTCGACGACGCAGTCGCCATGGTGCACAGACATGGCAAGGGCACTTTGCTTACCAAGGTGTATATTAAAAATGCATTCCGCCTATGCCCCGTTCGAAAGGCAGACTGGCACCTCCTTGGTTTCAAATGGCAAGGACTATACTTCTTTGATCGCATGTTACCCTTCGGCTTACGCTCTGCTCCATTCCTCTTCAACCGCTTTGCCGAAGCCCTGCTTTGGATCATTCAATCTAGGGCAGGGACGAAGGACTTGTTGCACTACCTGGATGACTACCTTGGGGCCGGCCCACCACACTCCGGACAATGCCAGCATCTACTGGAAAAATGCTCAATACCTGTGATGACCTAGCCATCCCCATCGCACCCGAGAAGATTGAAGGGCCATCCCCGGTAATAACGTTCCTTGGTCTCATCATCGACACCATCTCCATGACATTGCGGCTTCCCAATGACAAATTACAAGACCTCCTCGATATTCTCCCGACCTGGCTTCAGCGGCAAACATGCACAAACGAGAGCTACTCTCCCTCATTGGCACCCTCAGCTTCGCGTGCAAATGCATTCCAGCTGGCCGCATATTCCTCCGTCGTATGTTAGACCTCAGTGTGACAGTTCAAGCACTCAATTCCACCATCACCTTGTCCAGTGAATTCCGCCTCGACGCGAAGTGGTGGTGCGACTTCTTGCCAACGTGGAATGGTACTGCCTCATTCCTGGAGCCAAACTGGACCTTATCCCACGACCTGGATCTATTCACCGACGCCTCCGGTACCATTGGCTGTGGTGGCTACCATAAGGGCCACTGCATGGTTTACCGTCACCTGGCCCACCTCACTCACTGCCTCAATCGCCTGGAAAGAGATGTACCCAATACTAGTGGCCTGTTCATTTGGGGGCATTCGTGGCATGGCCGTCGTATCCTCTTTCACTGTGACAACCAAACGGTAGTGCATATTTGGAAAAAGGGCTCAGCCAGATGCCCGAAGATCATGCACCTGGTCAGAGGCATCTTTTATCAGGCAGCCAAAGGTAACTTCAATGTCTTGATAGCCCACATTAACGGAACTGATAACTCAATTGCTGACTCACTTTCTCGTTCACAGATGCCGAGATTCAGATCGCTGGCACCCGAGGCACAAGCACAACCCACGCCAGTACCGCAGCACCTGCGACCATCGCACCTGATATGCGGCAACTGATGACGCTGGCCACGGCCTACATTCACAACAGTGTTGCTAAAAACACGCGACGCACATACCAGGTAGGCCAGACATGCTACGCCAACTTCTGCTCATCATACGGACTACGCGCAACGCCCATCACGGTTAGGGCGTCAATCCTATTTGTCACCAATCTTGCAGACCGGGGCCTCGCATATAAGACTATCAAGGTGTACCTTGCGGGGGCAATGCACAAGCACGTCGAGCTAGGCTATGAAGACGATGTCACCACCCATGCATTGTTGCAGCGCACGTTACAAGGGATACGGAGGAGTATCGGTGATGTGCGCCGACCGCGTCTGCCAATCACAATCAACGTACTTCGCCACCTAAAGGAGAGCCTACGATCGTGGGAAGGCCTGTGTGATCACGACAAGGTCATGCTATGGGCAAGCTTCACCCTTGCCTTCTTTGGATTCTTGAGAGAGAGTGAATTCACTGCTGCTGGGCCACTGCAGTTCGACCCAGCCACAACGCTGCTTGTTCAAGACATACTGTTGACCAGTGTACTAGAAGTGAGACTGAAATCCTCTAAGACTGACCCGTATCGACGTGGGTACGTACTCCGCATTGAGCCAACCGGGACATCTGTTTGTGCGGTCAACGCATTTGCAAAATATCGACGATCACATTGCCTTACGAATACAGCAGTGCCAGTCTTCCAATTTGCCGATGGCACGTGGGTCACGCGTCAAAGGCTGACGCACTACCTGAGAAAGCTGCTCGTGCATTCAGGGATTAAAAGTGCAGAGCTATATACCACACATAGCTTTAGAAGTGGTGCTGCCACAACCGCCGCTGAGGCTGGCCTACCAGATTGGCTAATAAAGACCCTAGGACGATGGCGGAGTGACGCGTACCAGGTCTACATAAAGACAGCAAAAGAGACCCTGGACTCTGTGCCTCGCATGCTTGCTACAAGGAAGTAGTCTCTAGGACATGAGGTGTTAGAAACACCTACTAGTTATCGGGACTTTAACGACGCTCGATCTACAGTACAAACTCTGCATGACTATGTTAGCAAAGTTGGGCATACAATATGTGGAACTGTACGCATGACTTGATTAAACATCGAACTGTGGACTATGAACTATGAACTACTCACAATTAAACGGTGGTTTATTCTGTAGTACACGTTGTGGCAGTCGCCTAAGGATGTTCCTTAATCAGTTGTACGACTGCCAGGTCTGAGGGCTGGCTTTAATTTGGGGGCTGCTGTCGCGGATCCGGAGGGACCATGGTACCACGTTGCCCAATGCATGGCATGATCCCACAAGGGGTCCGTGTCATCTTCCAGGCCGCCACGACGCCGTGCATCCCCGCCATGGCAGTAGGTGCATCCTGGGTAACACGTTGCCCTCCCTTGAGGTCATTCAAATCTGCGACTGGCTTCACGGGAAAGGCCGCCACGACGCCCGGATGTTCCATCGCCCCTGGGTTTCGGCCAAGCCCTGTCTCCATGTTGTTTCTTTGCGTTAATGAATGATCATGGCTTGCTATAATCATGGTTAACATGGGGAAGGGCACAGAGACGCAGGCCATTCTACCTTTGCCTCACAACCATGCCACGCACTTTAGCTTAACACACAATGAACCCTTGCCGCCCGAATCACAGCTGCTTCTTGTCCACCCTCACTATCAAATATGAATGCCATGCATGCCTTGCATGACGTCCAACCCGTTATCTGCTCGCATCACTGACCATCAGCTATCCATACATACCCCCCTTGGCCAAGCCATTTGCCGCCACTTCAGCTCCTGCAACGATAATGTACACATCTCAAATCCCCTCCCTCCCACCACAAAAAAAAGAAAGCAAGCTGCGGCATTAGCAACCCACATACAGTACAGACATATTACAGTTTGTCACATTTCTATCCGGATGTTATTTGGATGATTAAATTTCAATAAAGTTCCATGGGGCTGCTGTCGCGGATCCGGAGGGACCATGGTACCACGTTTCCCGATGCATGGCATGATCCCGCAAGGGGTCCGTGTCATCTTCCAGGCCGCCACGATGCCGTGCATCCCCGCCGTGGCAGTAGGTGCATCCTGGGTAACACGTTGCCCTCCCTTGAGGTCATTCAAATCTGCGACTGGCTTCATGGGAAAGGCCGCCACGACGCCCGGATGTTCCATCGCCCCTGGGTTTCGGCCAAGCCCTGTCTCCGTGTCGTTTCTTTGAGTTAAGCGGGGTTTTGCGTCAACAGAAGAATTAGAAATACATCTGATATACTGTGGAACAGACACTGCTCAGCCAGTTTTTCCTAAGGAAGTGTGTCAATTTGAAGGACATCAGAAGAAGGTGCCCTGTCCCTACGTCGTGTATGCAGATACTGAAGCAATTATTGAGCGAGGCACCGGCCGACACATTCCAATTTGTATTCTGTATGTTATGATTGAACGCTGGCCGGGCAGTTCCGGGCCGAAAGTTTTTAGTAAAAGAACATTCGCGGGCCTCTCCTGTGTTACAGAATTTCTAAAGGATATGAAGAAAAGGGCTGAGAATTATTCGAAATCGTATTATTGGGAAATAAAACCGATGAAAGATACTTCTAATTACAACGATCCAGTCTGTATTGCATGTAAAGATCAAGCCGGATACCGAAACTGAAGGATCCTACGACTTTTTATTGTGAAAAGTGCCGCCCGTTGAGAACCATTCCTATCTACTTTCACAACCTCAAGGGATACGATGGTTCTTTTATTTTACAAAAACTACATGAAATCAGGGATGAGGGTACTTCCGTTCCGGTATTGGAACTAGAGCCAAATATCATAGCTAAGACGGGCAATGGTGGAATTATGTGTCTTACAAAAACATTTATTTTTAGTGCCCCAATTGTTGTCGATGGGGGGAGGGAGACAAAGAAACGTTTCTTTTCTATAAAGTTTATGGACAGTGCTCAGTTGATGTCTGGGTCGCTAGCGAAGTTGGCAAAGACTGTGCCAGAGGCCCAGGGATGGACGGCAGTACCACTTTCATACCCAGACATTCAGCGGGCGAAAGGTTTCTTCCCGTATGAATATTTAGATTCTCCCGAGCGATTGGAAGAGGACCAGCTCCCGGAGAGACACAAATTTTATAGCGAATTAACGGAAGAGGGGATTTCGGAGTCTGATTACGAACATGCATTGAGAGTATGGGACGAATATGGATGTCGAACGATTCGTGATTATATGGAATTCTATTGTGAGACGGACATTCTCCTTCTTGCGAATGTGTTCGAAAATTTCCGTGACACATGTTTAGAAGCATATAAGTTAGACCCAGCTCACTATATGTCAGCGCCCGGCTTGACATGGGATGCTATGTTACTTTACACGGGTAATAAATTTAAACTCATTCAAGATGCTGAGCAGATGAATTTCATTCAGAGGGGAATTTGAGGTGGTATCAGTCAGCGTAATATTCATTATTTACAGACAAATCATCCAGCTTACGCCGGCGTGAATTACGATCCAGAAAAGCTATTAACCGAAATAAAATATCTCGATGCTAATAATCTTTACGGATGGGCAATGAGTCAGGCAATGCCAGTGGGCGGACTTCATTGGATGATGAAGGAAGAATTGTTAGAATGGTCTGCTCAGAATGGCGGAGCAGGCTTGGATTGGGGTCCCGGCGCTAGATTTCTGCCAAGTTTTCTAGAAGTAGACTTGGAATATCCGACTGAATTACATGAAGAACATTCCGATCTACCACTCGCGCCGCATCACTACGAATTTCCGAGGCAGGGCAGTCGACTGATTACAAGTCTAATGGACAGAGAGAGATACATCTTACATTATAAGTTGCTTGAATTCTATCTTCGGATGGGAATGCGACTGAAAAAGATTCATCGGGCGCTTGCCTTCGAAGAGGCGCCGTGTCTTGCAAAATATATTGACTTTAACACTAAAATGAGGACAAAGGGAAAGACAGATTTTGAAAAGAATTTCTATAAGCTTATGAATAACACGATGTTCGGCAAGACAATAGAAGACGTTCGAAAGTACAGAGACTTTAAATTTGTTTCGGGTCGGAACGGTACCGTTAGTGGTCATAAAAAGATTCAGAAGTATACTCCAAAGATGAAACTTATAACTCTCATAACTTCCGAAGAGGATGGCGGTTCATATGACAGTGCTCTACTGGAATTGAAAACGGATGAGCATAGATATGTAAAACCAGTTTTCATTGGCGCGGCGGTGCTTGAACTTTCTAAGCTGCTTATGTATGAGACGCATTACAATTACTTTCGAAAGCAGTTCCCTGGAATATGATTAGCCTACATAGATACTGATAGTTTTGTTTACAGTGTGCCTCTTTCTTACCCGGACGTAACTTTCAATGATATAGTTCGGGAAGATGTGGAAAAGAATTGTGAGAAGTCTATATATGATACTAGTGGAATGAAAGACGGGATGGGAGTTCCAAAGATTAATAAAAAGGTGATAGGTAAATGTAAAGATGAGTTGAATGGAGAACCTATTCTTGATTTTGTCGGCATACACTCGAAAGTGTATGCTTTTCGAACTCCAACTTCCGAGACGAAAAAAAATAAAGGGATAAAAGATGTTTGTGTTAGAAAACATTTGAACTTTGAAGACTATAAGGATCTGTTTGAAACTGGGAAGGAGCCCGAGCGAGCACAATTTGTTCAATTTGTGAGGAAAAAACCAGGTGAAATCCGTAGTGAAAAGCATAGTAAAATCATGATGGCGCCAAATGATATCAAACGTGTTCAGTTATACAATGAAGTCACAGGTGAATGGTTGGTAGAAACTAGGCCGATAGGGTGGAGTCCATTAAAATAGTATAGACTTTAATATACTATTTTCAACAGAGATTATTGCATCACTAATAACATAAACGTGGGCAAATATATTATCATCGCGAGCGTCGTCGCCACCCTTAACTGAAGTATCTTTTTTTAGGATTTCAAGTTGTATGCCATCTTTTGTATTCATTACTCTTAGGCCATTTCCATGAAATTCGATATCTTTAAAACTACGTAGATCGATAAATAAACAAAATTTATTCTTCAAATAATCCACTTCATCCATGTCAATTTCACACCAATCTTTATCTTCCGCAAAATACCGTCTTGTTTCTTTCCAAAATTGTCTAGGTAACATCTTCTGGGCATATATTTTATTTGCAATACCCTCAATCATTACAGAAACAGATTCAACAGATGGATTTATAAAAAGTTCGCTATTCAGTTCTGACTGATTCTGATTTTTAGTGAAGAGTATCACGATACCTCTCATGCTACGTCGTGGTACATTTATATTTTCATTGATAACCGTTGTTGATTCTTTGAATGGGATTGTTCTAAAATAATGTAAATGCTCGTAAAGGTAACTTTTCCCACTGTTGTAATAACCAGCAGTTGACCTCGCGAGTACGGGATCAGAAATTGTTTCGTATTCCATTTGAATGTTTTTTAATTTATAATTGGCTGTAATAGCAGCCTTACCGACAAGTAATTGGTTGGCGGGTGCAAGCGTAATTTCCCATTCAATATGACTACCTAACTCTTTTGGATATGCAACCCCATGATCTGTTATGAGGGGATGAGACAGACGAATAGCATATTTTGTTTTATATGTATCGAAAAGTAAATTATCGTCCACGGCGGCGTGATCTGCATCGGTTGCGCCACTTCTCAATTTTCTTAGATTTTCATTTTGAATTCCGTACAGTGTCATGTTCGTTCTCTCCTTTTTATGTTTGAAGAGATCGTGATAACATTCAATAAGGTTACATTTATTCAAGTTGAAAAGTGCCTGCCCCTGAAATGTGAGAACCATACGCTCCACCAAATTTATTGCAACATTTTGTACTACTCGATTATCTTCATGTCCCGTTACTTCGAGATCGAAAACCAGGTCGAAAGTATCTGGAACTAGTACTACTCCGCTTTCTAACTTTGGACATCGTATGATAAGTGTCTGGCCTGGATCTGCCTCACTTGGATTATGGGCAATCACATGATTAGTTCTTTCTGACTTTGTTCCATTCGGTATTCGGTTGGTGAAATCCGGTAAGAATGATCTATCGTACCCCATTTTCGTGTAATGTATATAGTAGTGTAGAAAAAATTACAGTTAAAAAGAAAATAAATCACATCTTTACATAAATATTTCCGTCTGACTGAAATATAAATCGATTACCTGTGTCGCGAATCAATCGAAGAACCCAATATTCTTGTAAATGTTGGACTTCCATTTCATCATTGTCAATCTCCTGAAAGACGTTTATGAATTCTAGTCGCTTAAAGAAGTTAGTCTTTTGACATTCCTTCACGAAAGCTAATATAATCGCAATCATACCAATCCATAATCCAATAACACTAGGTCAAAATTTGTAAGACAATAGTTGTAAACATAGACACAAAACAGCACAGAACAGACAGTAAATATGTTAATATTATATGCTAATATGTTATGATATAGATTATCATCTTTGAGTCGGACACCTGGATTTGCCCGAAGGATATATCGATTTACTCGTCAGAGTTTGCACCATTCAAATTCGACAGAGAAACCAAACAGGTCTTTATTTTTAGAAAGAAACTTTGTAATATTCTTTTCACCAAACATGCTTGGTCATATATTAATACATAATTTTATTTATTATCCCTACGGAGTCGTCTTCAGAATTTATTAGACTGTAAGGCATGATAAAAAATAATTGTAGTAATATAGAGAAACAATATGGCAGAAGGAGGAGAAGATATACCACTCCAGGATTTCGATGATGCAAATGTGAATGATGATGATGCTGATACTGCTGAAACATTCTTTATAGACGATAATGCTCTTGCAGAGGCCGATCCTTTCCAGGCTAGCCCGCAGCTTGATCGTACGACTAAACAGATAGTAGAACTTAAAATACAAATGGCTGAACAATTCTTAAACGAGAATAAAATTACTAATGAAGCAGCACGAATTGAATTGATTACTAATGCTAAGATTAGGGGTGGAAGGCTGTATTATAAAAACCTCAGGCTATCAAAACTTACAGGACGTGGATTTAGATCGCTCGAGTCAGTAAAAAGAGAAGAAGGAGGATATGAATTTGTAATTAAAGTATACAAATGGAGTGGAGTCGAATATCACTCTAGCGCAGAGCCCGATTTTGTAAGTTCTACATCACATTCTGAAGATGTGAAAAACGATAAAATATCGGCTGAGAAGATGACACCAGAAGACATGGGTATATACAAAGATGAACTTACATTATTACAGCAAGATGCTTCTGGTAATGCAGATAAAATACAAGCTTTTGAGCAGGTCTGCCCAAAGTATACACAAAAGCGAAAGAAATTTTAAAGCAATTTGGCGAATGGTTAAAAACATTGGCCGCAAAAAGTGCTGCTGCAATACCAGGTTTAATCGGCTCCCTTGTCAGTTTTCTATTAAAAACAGCAGGATCAGTTGTCGGATTTATTGGAGAACAGCTATGGACATTTTTAACTGGTTAAATTAACATTAGTCATAATAAATAAAACAAGTCATCGTTGATGACACAGTCCCCACTTGTTAATGGGTACTTTGATTACATGTCCTCAGAGAGGATAGAGTCCTCTTCATTAATTACGTCTGTGATAAAAATACTTTGATACAGATGGCACTCAATGGCCAAGAATGAGTTCCATGGTGATGAAAACAAAACCAATGTAGGCCACCATCCTAAAGTTCAGAAAATGAGTCAACTAGGAATTAATCAACAGGATGTTGCAAACCATTTTTGCATACAATTCTAACACTTGACAGATTATCACTGGTACCAAATTTCATAAAGTTTGATGCAGTATTTACAACACTATGAGATCAACATCTGTATCAAGTTTCATCACATTTGACGTTGTATTAATTTGTGGCTATATCACCCTAAT
>LD346096.1:150484-162659 GCA_001465055.1 Ptychodera flava | reverse complement strand
CCCCCCCCCCAATCGTTATTTGTGAACGCAGCCTAAGATAGTAGCCAAGGTTTAGGAGTTTTTGAACGGACATCCATCCATCCATCCATACACATAGTACATACATACATATATACCGGTACATATATACATACATACCGGTACATACACACATACAGACAGATAGATAGACAGACATGTAAATGAGATGCAAATGAAATGATTCACCCTATACGATAAGCTTTCCTTGGTATACAAAATTAGAGCTCAAAAGCTTCAGCCTTCTAATTCTCTCATATTTGCCTGAACTTCATCAATATTATGATATATGGTAATCAGATGATCCTTAAGAACTTGAAATCCAAATTTGGTATCTGAAATGTGACTCTTGAACACAAGACCTTTGACCAAAAATAGGAAAAAATCTCTTAATTACTTACATACCTATTTTATGCTTTTTAACCAAAATAAAGCATATAACAAATAAGCGTTGTTTTGCAAGGACTTTCAAGAATTAAACCGACGCCATCTTGTTTCTCAGTCTGGTCCGGTTTTTTTTTACGTTTTAAACTTTTTAGCGTGTATTTGATGATGTCTCGTAAATATGAAGTTGACAGTGATGGTACCTTTGTTGCTGTTGCGTATTTTTTGGCACGAAACGCTCCTTCAATAGACTGAAGAAATCCACCAGCCAGTACTATAGAGCTGGGTCAGAGCGAGGCGCATATAACCACTTGGCGTTTTGCTGTTGATCTGCCGTCTTTTGAACACAGCGATAACTTTTGAGTTTTCTGTTGCTTATTTTGGGTAATTTCGTCAGTTGTGTGTTGATTTTGACATCATTGTTGACTTCGATTGCTAAAGACAATGTGTGCTTAGGGACTGGTTAGCGTTTTGCTGTTGATCTGCCGTCTTTTGAACACAGCAATAACTTTTTAGTTTTCTATTGCCTATTTTGGGTAATTTCGTCAGTTGTGTGTTGATTTTGACATCATTGTTGACTTCGATTGCTAAAGCCAATGTGGCTGATCCCCCTTTTCCAACTTTCGAAAACAGGGTGACCCCCACCCTTGCACGCAACAAAACAACAAAAGGTGGAATATAAATGGAATATTTCAGAGTATATATGTATATGTATTTTTTTTATTTAGGGTATAATTTAATCATTAAGTCATTCTGTGTTTTAATGAAATTGTTGTCATGTCCGTTGTAAGATAGGAACTTAAAGGCCAGGGACTTGATACCCGGGATCAAGTTAATCCCGTTCACCTTTGACATTCACGGGCGGGATCAAAAGTTTACGTCTGTGTAAATTACGGTCACCATTAGTGTGCACAGGGGGTTGTAAACAGGTCAATGTGTTGACATGCAAACAACAGATTATACGTAACTGAATATAACGGCAAGACCAGTACACTGAGCAGACTGAGAAACATTTCATGAAGCGGCCCGCGATGCTTGTAGCAATAACAGGGGTACTTCAACAGTAATGACAAAGGTACAGCATCATGCCGCTGCAACTGACGGCTTTATTACGTTCCGAATTAGGCCTACCGGGGCCCGGGCGCGGGCTGCAACTGTATACAATCGCTGAAGCTAAACGATAGCGTGGACGTCGTGCCATTGCCAAGATACTCTGCTATTACCGATCGTTTCATCTACAGAACTACTAAAAGCCCTCTCACTAAAAAAAATAATTACGGTTTGAAATCGTTGAATTAATCTGAAATAAACACCGTGGTGCATTAATCTATAAAAGATTATTATCAGAAATAATAAAATGTAACATCACCGATCATAAGAAACGTGGTGTTGAAGAACATATTTCTTTATAGAGAAGACTGTAGCGACTATTTTCTGTAAGTATAATATAACTTTAGCAAACTTGCGAATCAAGCATCTGAAGAGTATCTTCAACACTTTTGGTTTTGTTCTACTCTTGTTATAAATTAAATCAAATTTCGGGAAAGTATCTGTACATTTTCGATATCTGTGCAGCGCAAACGTGTAAACGTACACAGCTCATCCATCCATCCTATAGACCATGATCAGTTCGCGAGTGCATAAACCACCTCTCTTTCTCTCTCTCTCTCTCTCTCTCTCTCTCTCTCTCTCTCTCTCTCTCCCCCAAGTCTAGCCATTTGATGTTTTATTTTGCCGACTTTTATTTAACGCTTCACGATCACCGCTCAATGTTTATGTAGATTTCGATTTACGACGTTTACCGGATAAACTTCGGAACTGGAAACATGTTATGACATGGAGCTAGTTATCACCATCGAAAATCTGTAAACGTTTCTGCTCCCGAATGGAAGTATTTAAATGCACAGGTGACTTCGTGCGTAAAATATTGAATTGCAATATGAATTTCACAGTTGAAAACGTCTATGACTTTCTCAAACTAGACGTACAAACAACAATAAACATGGCGGATCAATGATATCGACGTATATTTTCCTCGCGACCGCTGGTGAGAGCGACTCGCAGAAATTTTCCAACCTGGTAAGTATTTAGCTTTGCCCCGTGTGCTGGGTATGTACATGTAAACTAATAACAAAAGTTTAGCATTTTCTGTAAATTGATAAGCCTTTCGAACACGAAATATTCGGATATCTGTACCTCAACAGTAACTACGCAGCTCAAAAGTTATCCTACGAGAGGACAGGAACGTTGGTCAAAGCCGGATTTCGCATGGTAGCTATAGAAACACGCTGTTCATTCTTAGAAAGCATGCAATGTGCTGCGTACTGCTGATACACCCATGGTCCGTCCCTACACACCGTCAGTTGCCTAACATTCACAGGATTCAATCACGTGTGTCTTCAAATTTTGATACATGAATTTTACCAATCATCAACCACGCAACACATAAAAAAACAATGGTCGCGGGTACGGGTTCAAGGACGTTCACGAAGAGACACCATCATTGTCGCAGAATTGTTTTGACTAGTTTTAGGAGAATATGGGCGATCTGCGTACGGTCGCACATCAAGCCGACAAGTGTACGCTTTTAATAGATAAAAATATGATGTCCGAAATATTTTTTATTCAACTTTTTACTGAGTCTTCGCCTTTGTTATCTCCTAAACATCCCTGTTTTTTTTTCGGAGAGACTGCAACATGAATATCCCCTAATCATAGAGTACGGCTGTTCATCCAATATATTTTTCACTGTTTCGCAAAACATCTCGTCAGATATGTGCTTTGGCGAACGGACCAAGTTTTGTACGTTGGTCAAAAATAAATGACAATATAGGTTTGGATATTACATCTGTCATATTAGGACAGAGTATTGAAGATGAAATTACTTTCATCGATCGACAAATAAGAGAAAAAATGAGTCAGTGAATATCGAATCATAGACGGGAGAATCGAGACAGTCAACTGTGTATAGTTTACTCAATTGTGAACAAAAGTATTTCGATTAATTGACAAATGCAAACAGAAAGGAAATTAATATATTAAACTTGAAAAAGTCACCGCTTTTCCTTGACATCAGATTCCATGGCAATGGATTAACACAGGATGTCGTTTATGTCCTCAAAAATCTTTTAATACGGCAAGACGATAATAATAATATTTTTCACCACGACAGCAAAATCTAAAAGAACTTGAATCTGAACTTAACATGACAGTTCTGTGGAAGAAACGATTGGAAAATAGCGGCGTGTCGTGGTACGGCGTCTACGCAAGAACGTGCTATGGCTTGAGTGACATACTAGCTGGCACAGGCGCTCGAGCTGGGTAGTCTGCTAAATAGATCGCTTTTCAGCTTGATCTATCGATCCCGTAGTCGACATGCCTGCACTGCAACCTAAATGAGTGTTTAGGTTGCAGTCGTGGGCATATCGACTACGGGATCGATAGATCGAGCCGAAAATCGATCTATTAGCAGACTCCCAAGCTACATAGCGCCTGTGCTTGCGGGTCTGCACTGAGGTCGCTCCATCTAATTACAATGACGTGGCGTATCTAACATGTTGACATCGCAAACGTTTACCGCTTCACACCTGTATGCGTCCTTTTTTGATTGACAGCTTGCAGACCTTTGTTATGGCCGCTTGCCACGCTAGTTGACGCCAAAGAGAAATACCTTCATCGATCAAAATCGGCCTTATTTATGCTCAAATCATAAAATTTTATCGATACATTCAATCACTAGACATTCATAGTTAGGTATAGGTGCATGGACGCCTAAATTTCTTCGCCTGTGACCATTTTGGCATGGTTTTTACGGAGCGATCGAGCGTGACGCCACCCAAGCCACGCTTTGCATGAACTAACTCCAACGGGGGCAGCTAGCTATTTATACCCGGCCCTGCTCTTTAAAAGTGTCAATTCTAAAGTTTGAATACAGTATTTTGAATGAGCTGCGAATGTACTCCACTCGTTTTATGCATAAGCAGATGTCAAGAACTGTTGTAAGAAAAATGTGATTGTGAAATATTAATGCACGTTGCTTTCTCATTCTGAATTCTCATAGAGGAAACAGAGAAGTATCAGGAACTGGTCATGCTTTTCATATGAACTGCAGATTTCATAATGATAAGTACACTTTACAAAACAGACTTTCAATTTACAGACATCAAGATATATCTGACATATATTTCTGATATATTAATTTACTGCACCCGAAGGGCGCACCGAAAAATATTAAACATCTAGATGTCTCTGATATATATACATATCTGATATATGAAAGTCACGCAGCTGAAGGTCATGCTGAAAAATATTGTTTGATATTTTAAAGAAATGCGACCGAAAATTTTAAACATACAGGTATCTCAGATATATATGTCATATATATTAAAGTTTTGCACTAGGACGGGGCTCTGAAAAATGTCTTATTATCATTAAAGTTATGGTCCCAAAGGACACGCCGAAAAATGCAACTGAATGATTAAATTTGTGGCTGGCACAATGTATTTTTCGCAAGTATGATCTATGTCAAAATTAACAAATACACTGACCCCCCCCCCTTATTGGGCATTTCAAAAACATGGTGACCCCCCTCTATCACCATAGTCAAAACCAGGGTGAACGCCCCCTCCCCCAATGAATCCGCCCCTCCCCCCCCAGGCCAAAGACACAGACCTGTCCTTTAGAGAGACCAAATAAGTTAAAGTGCTTACCTTCTCCAGGTGCAAATTTGTTGGTCTTATCTCAGGTTGCTCTGTAGCTTCAAGATTAATTTTTAGATGTGTGGCTCCCTCAAAAAGCTGAAAAGAATTGCATTCATCCCATGTCTTGGTATTAACAAACAGTGTCAAGTTCCGAAATAAATAAGTGCAAGTTGGGATATACTTGGTATTTTTAGAGCCTTTTCATGAGTTTTGATGAACAATAATACAATAAACCTGCAGAAATGCTGTTCAACAGTACACAACCTCTTCTCTGCTGGCAGTCAGTCAACATTATACATTCAGTGAATACATCTTTGGGTCTGTACCAAAAACACATCCAGAGTACAATTCGCATGGTACTTGTCTGCCTATACATGGTTTAGTAAAGTTTGGGCTGCATGCAACCTTTTGTAATGAGATACTGATCTATGGTGGTTCTCACATAATTAATGACCACAGTTTCACTAACACCGTGGCTATGTCTATTTGACAAATGAATAACAAAATATGGAATGGAGGTACACATACTACATTTTGTCAAAGGTCACCAACAAATTCATCTTTTTGCTTTCCACAAAAGTTTATGTTTTATGCTTGATTATGTATCAACATCATCTTTTCACTTAATGGCTTTTTACAAGTATTCAGTATATTCTTAATAAGGTCAAAAATGAGCTACTGTTCATGAAGCTTTGCAGGAGATTAGAAATAAATTTTTGGATAGAAATTCAGTAGGAAGCCATACCTGCAGCACTCCAGTTTTTTCAACAAACTCTTTTTCAATACCACTTGAAGCGCCAATGCGGAATTTCAAGAATGTACCGGGTTTGAAATCATCATTTAAACTTAGAGCAATTTGCTTTGTTATTTTTCCTGTCACATAAACCTCTGTAAAATGTTCGAGAAACAGGAAAACTCTGTTGTTTTCCACCAGCACAGTATGATGTGGCAAGGAAGCCGTTGAACCATCAGATTTCTTGAGCACTGCATCAACATGCAACGAATTCACAGTTTCTGCCTGGTGAGGGAGTGCAAGCACAACATGTCTCTTGAACGTTATTCCATCTGGACCACAATCTACTATAGGTGTTATGACATGATTGATTTTGTCACCGGTATTATCTTTGACATAACAGTACACTGGTTGTTTCTTCCCATGTTCAATTGCATCGGGTGGAATATATAGTACTACTCCTTTTTGGGGTATCTTAAGATATCCGCCCTTTTCATCAAACACACTTCCAGCAAAGTTGTCTTCATTGTATAGCTCCCCAATATCACAGCCATTAATAAAGGTGTCGAAGCTGCTGATTA
Source organism: Ptychodera flava (assembly GCA_001465055.1). Taxonomy (NCBI): domain Eukaryota; kingdom Metazoa; phylum Hemichordata; class Enteropneusta; family Ptychoderidae; genus Ptychodera; species Ptychodera flava. The sequence goes on along the minus strand of LD346096.1, from coordinate 156,243 downwards.
CTTCTTTAATATTTGACTCCTGTAAAGTCCAAGTAATCTTGAATTAGTGTGAAAATCAATTTTGAATTATCCTTGGCAAAAACTAAAACTTGCAATTGATCAACATTCATTCACAAATTTCTGCTCAGTAAGAGTTGAATTTCGAGAGCTTTAGATGTCAGAAACATCAGAAGCTCTGAAGTCAGAGATCCCTGAGACAGATTCCCTCAAAATCTCTGATGTAAATCTGGTATCCCAAGCTTTGCTTTCCATAATAATGTGACATTCATAAAAATTAGGGGCAGACTTGACATTTTACGGGGCAGTAACTGTTGATGGTTATTTTGCTATTTTAGGAAGCGCTTCCTTGACATCATTAAGATCATCGCCTAGTTCAGCTGCATCATATGACATCGACATCATGTTTGCCAACTTGTGATGTATTTGGCTGCTCTCCATCTTCTGTGGGTGACAAGTTTCACCCACAGATTTCCCCGACTCAGAATTTAATGTATTTGATCCTTTAGTTCAAATTTCTGGGGTTTAATTCCATGAAAATATTAAGTGCTTCATCACGGCAGCATGCCTACAAAATGTGTGCTAAAGCTGGATTTTTCCATAATACCATCTTTGATACAGTGTTTACATTTCTGCTTTCAAAATTTACCGCTATCGAAACATTAACATAAAATTGCACTAGTATCCGTGGAGACTAAACGGCAACTACATTATTGGCTGTTCTTTTTGATACTCAATGCCATGCACGTCATCAAAGCTGAATGACAGGCAATATTTTGTCTTTTCCAAGGGAGTATTATAACTACAAAAAACAGCCAATTCTCAGGTCGCTACAATGTGGGCTTGAGTCACCTTCATAGTGGATGTCTTCGCTTGCCGTTTTGTGCACGATTTCCGCACTGTCAGTCACTTTTTAAGGGCAGAAAGTGGGTTGAAATGCATGGTTGACTGTATGGTTGACTGGTGATGCTATGTGTAAAATTTCAGTTCAATTCCCTTACTAAAAAGTCCTATTGGACTCCAATAGGAATCAGTCTGATAGGATTGTCCAATAGTATTTTGAGACAATGTCCTATGAGACAATCCCATAGTAGTCCAATAGGAATGCGACACCTGTCCTATGAGACAGTCCCACAGTAGTCCAATAGGAATGCGACACCTGTCCTATGAGACTGTCCCATGGTAGTCCAATAGGAATGCGACACCTGTCCTACGAGACTGTCCCTGTTACACTATCGTTCAACTCATTGCTGGGACTAGTTCAGGAAAAGGACACACACAAGCAAGCAACGCCGTTCAAACAATAAATATCTTCATTGCATGAGAAAAACTAAAAAATTAATGAAACGTTATTAACGGAAGAAATTCAAAGAATTTTCATTTCATGCGTGGAAGAAACTTTGGATATCACGTTTCGTTTGTTGATGCAAATGCCCTCTTCATCAAAGTCAAACCAGTCGAAGTCGATATCGTCATCAATTCTTTTTGAAAGATTTTACGATACCAATGATATTTCTATTTTCACTGGTTGCTTATACGGTAAAGTTGAATGTAAGAGAAAACGTGCAGCTATTCACAATGATCACAAAAGATACCTTACCTGATAGAAATCTGTTGAAAAAATCTTTAAAAGCACACGCTTTAAAGAACTGTGCCGTAGTCTTTTGCCTCAGTAGTATGAAAACAAAAGTGTAAAAGTTGAGCAAAGCAAGTTCAAAGCTCGTGTCATTCACACGTCCCAAATTTTCTATTGATAACGGCGACAAAGGATTTCCCGACATCGTCACAAGATCCTGTAAAAATGCGTCGATTTATCGTAGACTTTATTTTCTGCAAAGTCATAAGACAGTGCGCGATCGTCATGGGCAAGAAAAAAGTAATTATTAAAAACATTCTCGCTGTCCGCATGCCTAACTACCGTCGCGATCAGCTAGAACTTGGTTTGCCATATGAACTTCGCTGAGATGCAGATAACATACACGATCGAAATGCTGTAGCCGTTGTTCGAGTTTGAAGCGAGATGCAGCACTGATACCGGGCACGGTTACTTTCGAATATCATCGATCGTGACATGTCAGTCAACAAGAAATACTACTTCAAGGCAAAGAAGAAAGCACTCATCCATTCTCCAAGTGTTGGCATGGCAGAGAAATGTCACGTCAGGTTTTTGGCAAATAATGTGGCTGTACCTCTGCTAAAGCAATCTGTCCGAGGTACTGTTTTCACCGTACATATTCACTAAAACAGACCAAATCATTCCGCTGACCAAATCAATGAAACAGCCCTTTTAATGGCCACAATAGTCTCCAAAAAGAAAACTACTGATACCCAAACTTCTTGTGTTTGTGTGAGTGTTAATTGTGTTTGTTTGATCGTGATGAAATGAGCGAATTGAACTTGATCGACAAGTTCAAAAACCCAACTATCCTAAATGTTCATTTCATGGTAGCCAAATTGCATCGAAATGTTCGATTTGTACTTAATCAGATATTGAAAAATCTGCTTATTTTGATGGTAGCAAAATGACAGTAACAAAAAGACGACATTGTACTTGATCGAGACGTTAAAAAATCCGACTCTTTAATGTTCATTTAGGTGGTGAAATCCAAGTGTAGTTTTGTCGCCAGGAAATTATAAAACTGTTCCCGATTGACATGATCTTAACCCCAACAATAGTTTGCGTGTGTGTGAGGTTTGATAATTCACTTTACACTTGTTTGTGACTTTGATAAGCAGCGTAGGTGTTGTGGATATCCTTGTCTCATTACATGACAATGGCTCTACTGTTCCCCTGGGGGTCTTATAACCGAACTAACAGCTAATCACGCATTGATAAAATAATCATGGTGGTCTTATAAACGGGCGGGGTCTTAGAATCAGAGGAATACGGTAGTACATACAGCAAGAAACAGTCATGTAGATAAAATGTAGACAAGATGGTGCCTTTTGAAGTAGAAGTAGATGAGTCTTTGTTTGCCTAAGTGAATTTTGTAGATTAAACTCCCTTAGATTGTATGGTAGATCAGTGTAGATCAAGCGTAGATGGAGTTAGTGCAAAATGTAGACATAGTCATGTCTGGTGTGGACAATATCTGTAGACAAAGCTTCATGTAGACAAACTGCGTTGGTTCTTCATCTACAAAACCCTGATGTAGATGTACATAAAGTCTACTGCAGACGGACCGTAGATCTACTCTCGTCTACTGTAGACTTAGGTTTTCCGCAAGGGTTACCTTTGGTACCAACTCAATGTATTACTGCAAAACTTGCATACAAATAAACAGTCAACGTACAAACAAGCACATTATGTGAACACCTTGTTTATTTCTAAAAGAATAAAAATTCACAATCGGCCAAAACAGAAATATTAATGTAACATACTGGATCTACAAAATTGAAAGCAACATACACACATGAGGTAATGACTATCACGCCACTATCTCTAGCAAATGTTGCTCTAGTCAATGGGCTGGAGGGGCCCACCGTGCACCCCCCACACATCCCTACTAAATGGGTATTTTTTTGTTCCTTAGGACCTGCTGAACAAGAAAAAAGATGTTAACATTGGATATTTTTGGATGTACTACCTATCTTGGCTGTTTTTTGATTTGCATGTACTGCGAAAAATGTCAAAAAATTGGTAGGGGTAGGGGGTACTACATCCTCCCCTACACTGAGTAAACTAGCATGAAATAACACAAACCTTACATTTTTGGAAAGCTCAGATACTGCTTTTTATGAGAAACACCAACTTTAGCAAAATAAATTTGTGTACATTGAATAAGACGACTTTAAAATGAAATTTTTTACCCAAATACCATGTAACAATTGTGAATTACTTTTTATGAAGCAAAATTTTGATAGCTTTTTGTCTTTACATTATTTATTTCAACATATTAAACAAGAACATAAGTGATAACATTAGATATTTAACAATACACGACTTCTCTAGAGTCAATTTTGGATTGCGTGTAATGGTATAGGGTGCGCAAAAGCTGGGGGTAGGGGTACAACATTCCTTCCCTGATGATGTAAACTGGCTTGAAATGCCATATACCTTATAGTTTTAGAAAGCTTAGATACTGGTCTTTCGAAAATATATAAGGTTTTAGTAAAAAAGTATGACGTCATAGAATTGGATGACTTTAAATCGATTTTTTCTGGTAATTCAATATTTTTAACCGGAAGAAAATATGATATATATGGTTTCTTTCCAATGAAGCAAATCAAATGGATGTATGGATGTTATTTACTTATTGCAATGTGCTGAAGAAGAAAGTAAATGTCAAAACTGGGTATTTACCATGCAGTATTGTTTCTAGTCACTAAACTTGCCAGTTTTGCTATACTGGTTCATCGTGAATGAACATTTTATTCGTATGAACTGAACTATTAATGCACAGCTATAAAAATAGATTATGACTTTGCTATAATCATGGTTAACGTGGGAAATAGGCATGGAGACCAAGCCCATAGCGATCCATGCAGGCCACACACATTGTTGCACCTTTTCACTTACTACCGGGGTATATCTACTCGAGACGTAACGCAATCTATGCCTGCTCCCTTCCCTCATTCATTGCTATCTAATCTACTTGCGTCACACCCCATGAGTCATTACCCACTTGCATATCTGCAGTTCAACGCCATGCTCCTGCTCATTCTAGCTCACACCACGATCAAGTGCACATTGTTAAACTCCCACTCACCCTCCATCTATTAATAAACCAAAAAAAAACAAAACAAAAAACATATTAATAAACAAACGTATAATCGCTGCAGGGCAGCAGCCCACGAATAAAGAGAACTGTAACTTTTTCATGTTTGGACAACTAAATCTTAATAAAGTTCCATGGGGTTACTGTCATTGGCCCAACGTGCCCGGTAGCACGTTGCCCGATGCTATGACACCACCTCCTCCAAAACTAATTCACAAACCCTTACGAAAAAGTCCTATAGGATCCAAATGGGAATGACCTTGGTCCAATAGGCGTACCACAGGAATGGTGTAGGATCAGGCTTGTCCTATAGGAATGATGATTGTAAGTCCTATTGGACAATCCCATTGTAAATGAAATTCCAATAGGAACTTTGTCGGACCATGCTTGTCCTATGGGAACAATTCCTGAATGTCCTACAGGACAATCCTTTTGTAAATGACATTCAAATAGGATTTATTCAATTCTGACAGAATCATCAGCTTTTGCCGTTGCTCTGACAAAATTATTCTTACCATTCTCTGAGAGCAAAATATTTTGCAAATTAATTTGCAATTAATCTTTTGACTGGTACTGAAGGAAACATGGTTTGTAAAAATGTCACATTTTGCTATTTCTAAAATTAAATGAAAAAAAATATACAAGCAAGCAAAATACATAAATACATAAACACTTAAAGCTAAAAAAAAGTTAAAGCGATGAAATTCGTTTCTTCGCTTTGATAAAGTGTGTATGTGTGATGTATGATAGTGAGCATGCGTGCGTGAGTGTTTCACGAACTCTACAACGTGTTGAGCGGTCTCAGTCAGAAAAATGTAACAACTTAGCCGGCTATTGAACCACTCTTTTTTGGGAGTGGAGATTTAGCCGAGTGGTTCTTTCTGTGGCCTCTCAGCTAGGCGACTGATGCCGTATGTTGTGGGTTCGAATCCAATTGAAAAAAAAAACTATCCGTATTTTCTACCCTGGGTTGGTAACACTGCTGGTGGACAGAATTGTCCCCGAGGTTATCGTTCGCCCAGTTAAAGCGATGAAATTCGTTTC
>LD346096.1:127042-146625 GCA_001465055.1 Ptychodera flava | reverse complement strand
TAGTGAATATGTACGGTGAAAACAGTACCTCGGACAGATTGCTTTAGCAGAGGTACAGCCACATTATTTGCCAAAAACCTGACGTGACATTTCTCTGCCATGCCAACTCTTGGAGAATGGATGAATGCTTTCTTCTTTGCCTTGAAGTAGTATTTCTTGTTGACTGACAAGCCACGATCGATGATATTCGAAAGTAACCGTGGCCGGTATCAGTGCTGCATCTCGCTTCAAACTTGAACAACGGCTACAGCATTTCGATCGTGTATGTTATCTGCATCTCAGCGAAGTTCATATGGCAAACCAAGTTCTAGCTGATTGCGACGGTAGTTAGGCATGCGGACAGCGAGAATGTTTTTAATAATTACTTTTTTCTTGCCCATGACGATCGCGCACTGTCTTATGACTTTTTACAGAAAATAAAGTCTACGATAAATCGACGCATTTTTACAGGATCTTGTGACGATGTCGGGAAATCCTTTGTCGCCGTTATCAATAGAAAATTTGGGACGCGTGAATGACACGAGCTTTGAACTTGCTTTGCTCAACTTTTACACGTTTGTTTTCATACTACTAAGGCAAAAGACTACGGCACAGCTGTTCTTTAAATGGTGTGCTTTTAAAGATTTTTTCAACAGATTTCTATCAGGTAAGGTATCTTTTGTGATCATTGTGAATAGCTGCACGTTTTCTCTTACATTCAACTTTACCGTATAAGCAACCAGTGAAAATAGAAATATCATTGGTATCGTAAAATCTTTCAAAAAGACTTGATGACGATATCGACTTCGACTGGTTTGACTTTGATGAAGAGGGCATTTGTATCAACAAACGAAACGTGATATCCAAAGTTTCTTCCGCGCATGAAATGAAAATTCTTTGAATTTCTTCCGTTAATAACGTTTCATCAATTTTTTAGTTTTTCTCATGCAATGAAGATATTTATTGTTTGAATGGCATTTCTTGCTTGTGTGTGTCCTTTTCCTGAACTAGTCCCAGCAATGAGTAGAACGATAGTGTAACAGATGTTCAAGATTGTGCACGCTTTGGAAGTCTTGCGAGGGAAAAATGCCCAACTTCATAAACAGCCCTATACATTTACAAAAACGTGCATGTTCGTACCATATTCCGAACAGTTGATCATAGATGACAGAATTCCACATCAAGAGACATTTCGGTCATCGAAAAAGTAATAAAAACATATCTAACTATTGTCATCTCTGTACGTCTGTGTACCAAATATAAAAGCTGTCTGTCCAGGGGTTTTAAAAAGAAAATACTGCTTAAGATTTTTTGACCAAAAATGACAAAATTGCTCCAAAATAGTAATTTTCCCAATTTTGTCATAATTTCAACAAATTAGAAGAGTAACACCTTCGCATAGATCCAACTCAAATTTGATAGCCATTGGGCTGGCGGTTTCAGAGAAGAAGAAAATGAGAAAAATCACCAAAAAATTCAGCAAAAATACAAAATTAAGGATATCTTCACAACATTCATAAAACTGTATAAGGTTCACCTAAGGTACTTGCACACAAATTTTCAAATTTTTCACATTTTGTTAGCTCATTTGCATAATTTTGGCAATGCAGACTTCATTTGAACAAAATCCCATCTATAGCCCAGGATGCATCCACACACCAAATACCAAGCTGAAATGTGCAGCGGTTTGCGTGTTTTTGGTGTAGACGGACATACTGTACGTACGTACGTACATACATACATACATACATACATACATACATACATACATACATACATACATACATACAGACATACAGACATACAGACATACAGACAGACGCCATCGACTTCAGCTTATGCGAAAAACTTCAGGGTGTATTGCCAAAAATTCAACACATCAAATAAGCAGATTGGCGCAGCAATCTTTCGTCTCGGCCAGCCGATGCTTCAACACTCTATCTTTTCGAGCCTGCCTGTTCGTAAGATCAGATTTCATTTCGAGATACAGTTAGACTTTTTGAAACTAGGAGCAAAATAATGAAACTCACGACATGTAATTGATCGTTTATTTTAAGGAGTATGGTAAATGAAAATCATACATAGAAAACATCGGTCGGACACCATCCCAATGAACAGAATTTTACCTTGACCTCATGCACTGACACCTTTGACCTATTGCGTAAATTGACAAATCACAGCCAGCGGAACTTTAGGGACTTTCCCTTCACTCATTGTCTGACCTTTGTGGCCACGCTATGGGGAGCCAGCTGCTGCTGAGGAACGTACTTGTTGTACAAAGTTTCATGGTGATTGTCTATTCACGAAATACGAAGATTTATTGCTATCGTATTGTTTAGTAAAAGAAGGTACGGCAAATACGCAAAACTTTTCGATCTCCATTAATTTATACTTGTACAGATTCGACTGCCAGTATCTACGCAGCATGGCCATGAGTCGATATCGCAAATTATGAGTTGTCTGTAGCGTGAATATAAAAATCATTGGTATAGAAATTTGCATAACATTGCACAAATTAGCATAAATTAACTGCAATGTTCGGTTTCGCGATGACATCCGTTTATTAGACCCCCACATCTTTTTCGTCATCTTTGGTTCTGGAAAGGGGGTCTTACAATCGGTATGTCCAACGATCCAACCCCTTCAAATTCTATGATTAGCACACTGCAGGCTCCCTGGCAGAAGGCATCAGTAAAAGGCAAGACATTTTACCTTACATTTGAATATATACTGTACAACAATAGAAAGAAGAAATTAGTGAATTAATTTTCTTTTCATCCCGAGGCACTCCTGTTTAATTCGAGGTACACAAATGCAAAATATCACAGGGGTCAAACTACAATTTTGTGGTAAAGTTAAAAATATAAAGATTAACAAGTAAATAATCTTTGAAAAAGTGACTTTAAAGTGATTCACATTTAAAAAGAATAACAAGATCATTATGTTTTCATTGATACTTTCTTCAGATGGGTCAATATAGTTGCATCTAGATTAGACTACAGTGGTATTTTAGCAATGGCATTTCTGTACATGCATAACACGAGTCAACTTTAAAAATTACCAGTACTGCTTCAAGTAATTTCTTCACCTGGGCGACGTATTCGGTTGCATTTTCATGGAGAGTTCGAGTATGGACTGATCTCCCCACCTCTCAGCCTCCCCTCTCGCTCTTTTTCAGCAAATGACCTTGTCACTAGCTTCGATTTCCGAATCAACTGTGAGAGTTGACCTTGTGCGCATGCGCAATCAGAAGGTGCGATGTTTTCAACGGTTCAGCATATCAATGCTTATCAGGGAGAGAAGCCAGCCTGCTCACCATTAGTACTTCAACAAAACTTAGTTTTCAAGCACATTTTCGTCATCTGTACACATTGGAAACATGTTTTAGCGACATCAATTCTGATATGCATCGAAAGTGTCCAGATCGAGAATTACATTGGGCTGAGCGATAGGTTGGCATCAATAACTTGACTGTGGCAGTGTCTCTACACTGCCAGTACGTACAGCTGTACTGGTACTGCGGTAATAGTAATGCAACTTGTAAGGTAGGCCCGTGAGGTAAGGCAAGGTTTGTTGATCGTCTGTTTTAATACCATGACCACATGAATTTTGATTGTGTAACATGTAGAATATTTCAGTTCTAAATTTTTGAATTAAGCGTCGTTGAATGTACTGAAATGCTTCCAATTGTATGCAGTTTGTTCTTTTAATCATGTATTTACAGTTGAGAAAGATTTTGAAAAATTTGAGTAAGCCTGCGCGATGTTCTACTCTCTATTTCAAACTGAATACCATTCATGATCGGTCGTTGAATGATTGATTTTTGCAGCGTGAGATATTTCATGTTATGCAAAAGTCCATTGATAGCATGGTCCTCAGTGAAGTTGCCATCAAATTACATCAAGAGGATGTATTTGTGATCATCGTGAACTGTAGCACTAACCTGCACTACACCATAACCATTGGTCAATTTCTAATGCCTAAAAATTCATTGACATGTTAACATACTTGCATTTTCATTTTAAACACTTTTGCATGATCTCCATCCATCGTTAATTTCTTGTTCTTTGTCTACGCCACATCTTATATGTAATTTATTCCATCTACATCTTGTCTGCCTTTCATCTACCTGATTAATATGCAAAAAGTAGATGAAGCAGTAGATCTACATCTTGTCTACATTTCATTTACCAGAGATCTAAATTTCATCTGATTTTTCATCCACACTTTTGTCTACATTTCATCTACTCTCTGAACTATGACCGCATTAGTATGCACAAAAGTAGATGAAGCTGTAGATCTAATGCCCAATTAAAATAAAGTCTACTGTAGACTTACTGTGGACTAGATGTCGATCTCAATTTTCCGTAAGGGAATGTATTGAACATTCACATGTATTCCTAAGTATAAAGGGTTGAATGCATATCATTCTCACACTGTCTAAAATTTTAAGAATTTTCTAAAATTTGTGAGAAACTTGCGCCTTATCTATCTTCGACCACCATACCTTGGTATGTAGTCTATTCTTCATTTCCACAATACCATGCTGCCCTTTATGCGTTAACTGTAGACTCGAGCCCTTAGAGACTGTGGAGTCACAATTCTGTGCCTCTGAGTTCCCCATATGTGCATAGTTCATTATTCACAAGGGTGTAACCGGCACTGTTACATTTGTTCCTTTTTCAAGTTCTGACACATTTCTTTATGATCGAGGTTTAGCTCAGAGTCATCTGTTCATGCTCTTTCTATCTCTTGTAGTGCAAGACAACTGGCATACTATTATCTGCCACTTGACAGAAAAAGTCATAGTTTTCACCTTTACCACACTGTGTACTGGAGTTCAGCTATAATGCATCAGTAAGCTTAATGTTGATTTGCCCAGTCTGTAGACTACCTTCAAGTCATTTCCTCAAAGGGCATTGAATTGAACAAAGAATGACTTTGTGGCCTCGGGCAAACAGTAACGTCGAGAGGCAGCTAGAACAGCTAGGTCATTTATGAGTGCTACCAATAGCACAAGTTGAAAATAAAAAATGATGGGTAGAGTTGTCAAAACTCTTGACACTATACATCTCAGGTGACAACAGGGTGTACACCACATGGCCCTATTTTTGGTCATGTAATGAGATCATATATAATCAAGAGTTTTGACAACTCTACCCGCCAGTTTTTTTTTCTTTGTTATATAACTACCAGATCTAAGACAGGAACAGTCATTTACAGATGAAGAATATTTAGGTGACAGAAATTGGTCTAGAAAGAAACGAGATGGAAGTTTGGGACAAGGTGGTGGTGAAAATTATCAAACCAAACAAGATCCCACCATAACTTCAAACCAAGCTGCAGTCACACAGAAAACGGGTCGAGAGTTCAAATCAAAAGAAAAAAGTAACAATTTTTTTCGTAAATTTACATGAGAACAAAATCCTGGCTTTTTTGGAATACTAAGATAGATTTGTCTCATTCTGTACCGCATACGTCAACCTTCACGATATTCAGAGGTGATACAGTGAAATTATCGGATCTATTTTTGTTGGATAATTTGGATGTTAATTGTGCCAGAAAACAAGCAGTTTTGAAATAATCCAGACGTGCGATGACAGCAACTGTGATGAACAGTTGTGCAGAATGTGTTGCCCGATGCAGCGAGAGCTGGACGCTGACACCGCTAGTTGCATTTGATGTCAAATTTCATCGCAGTCGCCAGGAGTCATCCTACTGTTATTTTGAACTTCTTGGTCTACATCATTAGGACACCCAGGTGTGTTACAGCCCAAAGTTTGGTAAAGAGTATCTGACCACCGTGATCTGACATACTGTTACTGTGAGAAAGTGTCAATTTATTAGTGTATTAACGGATACTATTTTCATTTTAAAGAGTGGTAGGATATATTGTGTCTCGACTCCCACAATATCAAGCAAAGTGCACGGTGTGCTGTAGGCCCTATAAATTGTGTGCATCACACCCCAAATATGCTGCTTCAGAGATGGCTTTCATCATCGATCCCAACTTATTTTCACCACGAGGTGAGTTACAGACCCACACTTTATCTGGCTATCAAAATTCGGTCTTCGGTTCAGAAACAAAGTAGACTGTTTCGGTTTTTTACTCGAAGGTCTAAGGTTTAGATATGTACGTTCAAATACACCGACTGGACAATTATCGTAAATGCTGGTTTAGGGGCCTGTTTTACCACCGCTATCAGTGCTAAAATAGTATTTAAGCATCGGTGGAATGAGCTCTCTTCCAATCAGATAAGATTTATTTTATACCAATGTACATTATTATTAACATTAATGTACAGTATTATTTCCCTTGGTCCATCCCTTTGCTAACACGATTTATCCTTTATCAAATGCAAAAAAAATGTGTGTATACTGCTTATTGTATAGTTTGACGTCTTTTCCATGGAGAATGATCTCTATTTGTTCAAAGCATGCAGATGTTCCCTATCTTTATTCCATGTAAAACAGAATAGCAATTATTGAACTTGAAGAGAGCTGGAAATATTTGAAGAATAACTTTGATTCATTTTACATTGCTGAGATTAACCCTTAAATCTCCATGCCCGTATATATCAGTACCACTGCATGAAAACGCTATAATACTTACTGTATTAACATGGATTATTGCCTGTATTTTAGCTGAAGAGTGCATATACAGATGAATACAGTCAAGAATCCATTTTTTGTATTCAGCAAGCCTGTATTCACGTGGATTCATGTGAATTCACGTGTATTATACTATAATACAGGCAACTCATTAATGTGAATTTATCTGAATTATTGGGTTTTCATGCAGTGTACACGCCCAACTCACGCTCACCACCACGCACGGATATATCCGTACACAGCCTTAGGTTCGCTATAGCAAAGTTTGGAACTTGATTTCCCGCATTTAAGAAGTCACCTGACAAATAAATCCATTCCCTACCCTCTGAACCCACTCCAGGTCCATATAAGGACCAAAATAATGACATCATCTGATTTAACTACGGCAATTTCCAGTAATTTGAGCGACATTTCCGGGAAATCGGGTCAACTATTTTTATCATGGTCTGGTCGCTGACGCCACCAAAGTGAAAGACATTCTGAATGCTTTTTTCTGCTGTGCATTATAAAGACGATGGTTTTGTGCCAAGTTATTGGCCATTTCTTGATAAAACTGTCATATTTAGTTATTTTTTGAGGATATTTTCTCGGGAAATGAAGACTTTTGTTGATCGGTCGAACGTGATTTTGAAGTTGAACAGCGGCGCAAATGGCATTATCATGGAGCATGCATTGCGTTGACCAGCCTCTCTGAAAGCTCAAGTTTGAGTCTGTCAGTTCGGTTTTCTAGGCCGAAAACACTAATGATGAAGAAATTTGCAAGGATCTTCACTAAATCTTAATGTAATATGTGATTTTGGACCGATCAAGTCTGTTTATGTAAAGTAAACTTTGGTACCGCGGCATTCTTCACCGTGTATCGAGCAACCAAGATGGCCGCCGATTACGGGTTTGTGTGTACAAAATGTACAACACGGCACGTTCCGAACTGTTGACTTCGCGTCATATTCCTATGTCTATAACATATTCTTTTGTCAAAATATACAAGGTATGTAATGATTTATTTTAATTTTTATTGGTTTCTGTTCATTTACTGGTGAATTTGGCAAATTTTGCTGAGTGCTCGTCAAAATACGTAATCAAACTTTCGTATGTGTTTACGTTGACTGTCATGATCATTACGGTGCCGTCGTAATCAAAAGTCAGGGCAGGTACAGTTTTCGAAAGTGTTCAGAAGCGAATGTCATTCTTATTGTACCTCGAACTTATTTTATTTAGTTCTTGAACCGAATTTATTTTCTCAGAAGTTCAGATAGTGCGTTTTTCTGGGGAAGTTTTTCGTCATTTCCCAATCACAAGGTAGCTAATAACGGAGCTGAATACGAATTTGAATTGTCTTGTAAGATGGCTAGCTTGTTGCCAGATATTCAATCAAATTAGTTGTTTGTGTTTACTTGCAATGCCAAAACCTCCTAAACATATCCTCTCTAACTTTAATGGCAACATTCATTCCATAACAACAACTGAATCATATCTGATAACAATGAGAATCCAAATAAAAAAGTAAAAGCAAAGATTTTTCCTCGTTACATGGTTTCAGCTTTCAATGCCAGAAAGAAATAAACAAACAAATAAAAAGATAAACAAAGATTAATGAAGAAAAGATCTTGTTTAGGAAATGCAATCATGCTGCTGATTCATATTCTGTAGTGTAAGCTATATTTTACTAGTGTTATTTGCTTTTCTGTAACTGTGTTGAAGGGTATGTGGTATTTGTATTATTAACAAATACCAACAATCGGTTGTTTGTTAATTATTTACATTTGATAAGTTCCTGAGCTGAAATTTTTCACTCAAATATGTCTCTTTTCATGACATTTAAAATGTGTAAAGGTTTGCAGGCTTTTGGACTATAAGATCTATTTTAAGAATCTTTTAATCATTTTCATTGCATTTTGAACCCAAAATGTGCATTTTAAGCCCATTTTTCCCACCCCTTATTTTCTAAATCAAACATGGAAAGACTACATGAAGCTTCTTCCTTTCCTGATCTTTGAAATTCATAGGGGTTTGGCTGGGCTTCCAATCAAACGAAACACACTGTACCTGCTTAAAAGAATAACATGTCAAGCTTATCGGTTCAAAAAGTCCTTGACATGTTAGGCTGTACGGCACAAAAGTCTATGACGTCTTAAGGGTTAACATCTCACAATTTCTCCATTGAACTTTGATTGATTATGAAAGGCTGAGATATACATCTCACAATGTCAGTTGTTCATGTTCACTAGTTTGTATTACTTTTGATATAATTATACTAGCTTCATAAAGGTTTGAGACATTTTTTTCTTTGGTATTCAACGCGATTTTTCCTAGGATATTAGTAATAAATTAGCGTTTTCGTCAACCTACAACAGCAGTTATCTTTTTTTCTCTCATGTGTGAGCTACTTAACAGGTATTGTAACTGATGAGTTGTGTGATTTATTTAACAGACTGCAGCAAGGTGATGAGCATCCCCAACTAGTGGAGTTGAATTGTTGTGAAACATTAAAGTAAGCATGATGTGAGCCAGAAATTCATTTTTTGTGTGTACAAATAAAATGTGACCTATGGTGAATGAGCAATGTCTACTTTGAGCTGTTATATGTCTGCGAGTGATCTGCTATGAGCTGTTTAAGTAGGCTGCAATTTCTGCAGGTCAAAAGTCATGGGCTGAATTTGACCTCCCATGTGCATGCTAGTGAAATGCTGTGAACTGTCAACGAACTGCATATCATGTCCCATGAGCTGCTATTTGCAGCTCAAAGCTAATTTGTCTGATTTGGTGCAGTGCATATATATATATATATATATATATATATATATATATATATGCATCAAATCAGACAAATTGCAGACATTTGCAAGTGGTCTGTAATAGCTGAGCTGTACAGATCTGCAACAGCCTCCTGGAGGCAGCTCAATGTAGATCTGCAGGTTTGGTAAGGGCTGCCATAAAGATATGTAACAACAGCAACTCGTGCTTCAGTTTGGAACAAGTTTGTCAGTGTTTTAGTAATTTGTGTTCCATAGGAAGTAAATGACTCTGTCCATATAGTGCCATTGATACCTGCTCATGCTGTGTTGCAACTCATAAAGAATCATTCAGTCCGGTAAATATTGCTGAACTTGATATTAGACAGTTGCACTTTGTAACATATTGTCAATTTAAATGCTAAACTGTCACCATCGACATTGTGAGAGATTAACTTTCTCTGTGTTGTTTTAAAAAGTTGCCGAACACAAGGAAATGAGTTACTTAGCCATGTGCATTATGCAAATTAGCAACGTTGAGAAACCTGTGTCCAGTGTTTCCAGAATATACTTTCTCTTGCTATTGACTTCATTACTTGAGAATATAAATACAAGTATTGTGTCCTATAATGCTATAGTCACTGGTATCAAGAAGTCAGTTTGCTGTTTAACTTAAGGAAGATTGCCATGTATGTGAATATCGAGTACCAGCAGTTGGAAGCCTTACATATCCCACAAGAAGTGTTGTTGTGTTTGTTCATGATTGCAGAGCATCATTTGGATTATCTGCTTGGAACTCTGTAAACTGGTTTATGTAGTCTTTATATGATGACACACAACAAATGTCTGTTATCAGTTTATTAGGGGCCCGAACCTATGGGCTGGGCCCCTAATGGTTTCAGTAGGGTTTTTCACTCCCTACTTTCATCTTATTCTTCTTCTTCTGTCCATTCTTTGCCAGCCAAGATGTGGAAAACCATTGCATGTACTCTTCCTAAAACGTGACATAGTCAGGGCCAATAAGAGGTGGTGCATGTAACCCTTGAACAGTTCGTTGCCACTCTTAATTTGGAGGTTCGTTCGCACAATCGCAAATTGTATGACCTAGTGAACTTTGATACGCGCATGCCTATTCAATCCCGATTACGTCACACATATTACAGCGGGAATCAGCTTTTTAACTGTACTCACTCGGAAATGGACGGTGACCGGCGGCCACAGCTGCAGCCGGGCAAATGGTAATAATGCCGGGACCGATCACTTAGCGAAGATAAATAGGTTGTTTATACACCAATTTCAAGCTGATTTAGACCTCAAGGTTCACTTTGCCGCACATTTTCCTCCGTGTTCATAACTGAGCGCTCATTCATTGGTAAATTCCCGGGGACAAGTAATTGGTATTATCACTGTATGTACTACAATGATGAAGTTTCGTAATGCGAATTAAGTTGAACTTGAAGGCGACGTGCAAAGTAACTGATTCCACTCCATGCCCAATGTGTCTAGGTCAGTTCTGAATGTGTGACCATGGTGTGACATACACGTGTTTGACTAGTTACAGCAGTGTATCTGTATTAAAACATGTATCTCGAGCATGCTGAAGCTTCAACATTTTTACGATGTGGTTTAACTTTACAAGGGACAGTGGAAAGTACGAAGTCAATGTCAACCCCTACACACGTACTACACTAGTGTGGGGTATTTGGAAATAATCTTATGAAGTTTGTCAAATGCCTCAACCCCGGGAAAGACAACTTGGAAACATTCAGTCAATAAACATGGCTCTTTATCAAAAATCTGCACTTCCAAAGTCTTTGAACCATCCACAGTTCGGCGATCATCAATTTCGCTGGCTTGACCAGGATAAATGAATACAATTTGGAAGGGGAACCGATTTTCAAAAATGTCCCCCAACAACGTAGCTCAATGAAACTGACATCCTTTGTTCATATATATTTATTGATTGAATAACTCGAACTCGAACTTGGCCTTGCATAGCGTTAAAACGAAGGCCAAAATTAGCCGATGTCCCAAACCAAACATGAAGACTTCGAAGTCAGTGACGTAATCGAGTTGAGATGTGGGCATGCGCAGTCGTTTGAAAACGAACCTCCAAATTAAGAGTGGCAACGAACTGTTGAATCTATAATTGGTCACGAGACCTGGTGGCCATATTGGATTGTATGAAAACCTAAAAGTGGCTTCTCCTTGTCATTTTGAAATTTGGTGTGAAGTGGACATGTTCCTTGTTCTTTAAAATTTGCAAATAAAATCGTGAGCAATCACATGACCTTTGCTATCATATTAGATTTTCAAAAGAAATCCATTTTAATCTATTAAAATCTTAAACTAAAAAACCGACTGACCATTTGAATTGATAATTTACCCATGTCATCAAACGTGAAGGTACTGTCAAATTTGCCAAAGGCAATTCCATCGGTCATGTGGTTTTGCCACCATGTTGGATTTTTCATAAATTCCAAGTTAATCTATAAAAATTGTAAACTGTAGAACAAACTTACCATTCGAACCTAAATTTTGCTGATGTCATCACTGGTGTAAATACTATCAACTTTGTAAAAGGCATATTAAATTGGTCACATGGTTTGGCGGCTGTTTTTTCTATAACCTTTGAATAAATGTTCAAAATACTTCAGTTCCAAGACCGATAAACTGTTGACCAAAAATTGTATGCAAATATCATTAGTGTTGGTACTTTCAAGTTTGTTTAGCGACTAACATTGTTTAATTTTCGAAAAACCTATGATTACAAGCAAATAATATTCAAAACGTCTTCTCAAGAACCATTTGAACTGAATTTTCCCTCTTATCATCCTTGGTACAAGTACTTCAAGATTGCCAAAGTCTTATGTATCGATCATGTGGTTTGGCAGCCATACTTGATTTCCCAAAAATACCAATTTAATCTTTCAAATTCTTCTTCTCAAGCATCAACACTCCAATTGAAATAAAATTGTACTAATATCATTCTTGGTGTGAGTGCTTTCAAGTTTGCGAAGGTCACATGGTTTGGCAGCCATTATGGTTTTTGTGAAAAACCTATGATAACCAGTAAATAATATTCAAAACTCATTTCTTTAAGAATGAATGCACATTTGAACTGAAACTTTGCAGGTATCATCCTTACAGTGTTGAGACTTTCAAGTTTGCATACGGGATATGGATGAATCACATGGTTTGGTAGCCAGATTTTTTTTTAACAAAACACTACAGTAACCATGAGAAAATATTCAAAATTTGTTTTGATTGGTCAAGGTTTGGCCGCTATATTGGATTTTTCAAAAATCCAAATTTAATCTTTAAAAATCTCCTCTACAACCAATGCACCTTTTCATTTGAAATTTCACTTGTATCATCCTTACTTTCAGTATTTGTCTAGGTCACAGGGTTCGGTGGCCATATTGGTTTTTGACTGAGATGTGGTTTGTTGCGTTTGACGGACATCACAAAAAGTATCTTATTCATGGACAAAACAAAAACAAAAAAGGAGATTAAAGGAAATACAATATGGAACATTTGCAGCATCGAAGGCTTTTAGCTTTTCAAACATCAAATTAACTGAAAGCACTATTAAAGATCCCCAGGCTTGGCTGGGATTCAATGCTTTTATTCTGGTGACTTAGACACAAATTATGGGGTAAGCCTAATTCAGGCGCCACGAGCCATGAGCTACTTGCCGCATGCTGAGAGCCAAAGTTCACTCTGCACAATTAGCATTTTCACTCCAATTTAATTCATTGATTCATCAACATTCTGGCTTCAACGCTGTCTTCTAAATGCACGAACTGGTGACCAGCGAATGTGTGTTTACAAATTCTACATCAATGAGCATATACAGAAAGGGACTCGAGGGAAATTATATGGAGGGAGGGCCAGTATTTGTCAAAATCACACTGCGCGTAAAATTGTAACATAAAAAATTGATCAATCAGAATTCTGTACATTAATTTTGTAGACCATCTGGTAAGGTTGCTATATTTCAAATATCTAGGTCTTAAGCCATGATAATATTAAGAAGATATTTACAATATTATTTTTGAGAATTTATGACCTTTGACCTGCCCTATCCCCCCTCCTCCAACTAAGCTATGGCTATATCTTCTCCTACATAAGGGAGCCTTCAGTAATTACAGGGGGTGGGCCAGTGGAATTTCGCGCACACCTGTACCATAAAATGTGACCCCCCTATATTCCTGTCTAAAATGTAACCTCTCCCTTGTCCGACATTCTAAAACTTGACTATCCCCCAACCACGGCGGTATTCTCCCAAGGAATAACTAAAACAGTATCAGCTAATTTACATAACAATTGGTTCAATTGTCATGATAGGGACAAATTACAGAGGGGAGGGCTGATGTTTTTGGAGGGACAGTAGCAATTTATCACGCAAGAATTTTTGAAGAGATATGGTATTTCATACATTTGAGGGAGGGTCACCATATTTTGTGCAACTATAAGAAGGCAAGATGTGGCTGATTTAGTGCTTCATTCAAAAATGTCAAATCATAATAAATGGAGTCTATCAGGCAAATTATTGACAATTTACCGCCACAAAACATGCTATATCTGTATATTATATATGTTCGATAATGTATTTAAATGTACTTTGCTGGAATAGGGAAGTATCCATGGTGTCTATGATGAAATTATGAATAGTTTTTTCCAATACAAAAATAGGTAAATCTTTGCATTTGTGTACTCTTGATTATTGATATTAATGTTCTTGATTAGACTAGAGTGGTTACAAGTCTATGGTTCTGTAAGAAATTTGATTTTGGAATTTCACCGAAATGTTGATTCACTATGCATGGCGGTCTATGATGAAACTATGAACAATTTTTTTTCAGTACAAAATTAGATTAATCTGTGCATTTATGTATGCTTGATTATTCAAATTATTGTTCTTGATTAAACTAGAGTGGTTACATGTCTATGGCTGTGCAAGAAATTTGATTTTGGAATTTCACCAAAATGTCAATTCACTATGCATGGCCGTCTATAATGTGTACGTATTTTTTTGGTGATTTCCTATTCAGGAAATATTATATGGACAATCAAAGTTTTGTCCATAAAATCAGCTTCTGTCAAAAGTGACCCTCCTCCCAAGATAGGTTTATAAAAAGTGACCCTCCCCCTTGAACTGTTCTCTAAAAAGTCACCCTCCCCAATTCCCCTGGCCTACAACCACCTGTAATTACTGCAGGCTCCCTAAGAGTCAAATACGGCTGGTGTCTATCGAGCTCTGACTGGTATGGAACACCGACGTTTGACCCTCAAATCATCCTGTACCTCACTAATTATGCACATCTATAACTTATAGGCTAGCTAACAGAGGTAGAGGTCTGAAGTTTAGTGGGTGGAGATGAATATGTTAACTAAGATTTCTGCTAGAATGTCAAGCGATCAGTATGACATTTGACCTCAATTTAACGAATATTCTGATAAATCAGTAACTGCAAGTTCTACACCATTGATATTTATGGACATGAGGCAACCAGTGGTGCAACATCCTGTATCTTATTAATTATGCACATGTCTAATTCACGGCTAGATAATATGGCTACAGGTCTGATTTTTGTTGGACGGCCATCATGGGAGGAAAGTGTACAACAAAAATATCAAGTAACTGGGATGACCTTTGACCTGAGTTTAACATATTTGCCAGTATATTAGTGCAACAGCCTTCATATTTGGTGGGATGAGGCGTCACACTGTGAATCAGTAAATATTTGTCAAATAAAATATCATTGATGTTGACTATGGGATGTACAGGGACGATCAATGTTTGTTGGACATAACAATTGGGAAGAGTCACTTTTCTCAGCATCATTTTGAAAATTCGCCCTCCCTCTCTATAATTTTTTCCCAGTCCCTTACCGGCTAGCAAATGTTGAATTCATGTACACACATATCGCAGGTCACCACTTCATGCACAAACAAGGCGTCTATTAAATGTGATTTAACAGTGAAGATGAATCGATCAAGTTAATTAGAGTGAAAGTGCATCTATTTCTAGCTTAAAATGCAAACTATGAATCGTGAGTTTTGGCATGCGGCACGTGGCACATGGCTCGGGGGTCGTGGCTCGTGGCGCTTGAATTAGGCTTACCCCAAATTATGGGGGAGAGCTGCCATTTTTAGTTTATTCATTTTGAAAGGTCATGAAATTTCATGCATACCTTTGTGGGAAGACTCATCATTTTTCAAGCAACCATAAGGCATGATATGCCTATCAGGTATGATGTGGCCAATGTAAGGCACATCTTCTCGTATACACCCTTAGCTTCATCCAATCAGATTGCCAATTTCCAGCTAAGCATTATATTGTGAAATGTGATCTCTCAAAGGAATTACCTCAAACTTTGCATAATGCTGATTATTTGTCAAAGTTAAAAGTATTCTTTGAAAGTTCATAGGTCGAATGAGAAATTATAGGGTAATTAAGATATTATTGATATGATCTATGACATGCAGGGCTATAGGTCACTTTATTACATGTGAACATTGAATAGGGTCATTTATGTTCTTGCAAATACTTTTGAAGAGTCACCATTTTGCTACCAACACAAGTTTGCAAAGCACTGGCCCTCCCTCCCTGTAATTTCTTTCTTTCGCCTTACTGTAATAACCTCGGCTTCTATATTTACATGTAGAATTCATGAACATACATATCGCAGGTCACTGATAAATGCATATAGAAGGCACCGTTGAAGCCTTTCATGGTGATTTATCAGCGTAGATGATCTATTTAAATTAATTGGAGTTACACTGCAGAACATAAATCATATGCGCCTCGAAATTTGGCATCACGCCACATGCCTGGTGGTGACACTCTCAGAGAGCATGGGCATCCATGCTCCTTCCACAAAATTTCAAGATACCCCTAATCTGGGATTTTTCAACAAAAAAAACCCTTATTTTGAGAAATATGGGAGAAAATACGAGCAAAAATACCCCCTTACTTACAAAATCCAGGAGAGGGATATAGAGTCAGGTCAATGCTGAGCGAATTATATATAGAGTCTGAAAGCATGGAGCTACCGTAGAAACGGAGCTCCATGGTGAAAGAAACTGTTAACTTTGGAACAGGAGTGTCAAACTCATAAAATTCATTAGATTTCGAATCACAGTTTTAACCAGATCACAGGAAACATACAATAAAACTTTTGGTGAAGTTTGAGTGTCTGATAGGTATTGCCTAGGATATTTCAAACCTTTCTTAGGCCAGGTTTTCGGAAAAGTACCCCTTTTTCTCGATTTCATGGACCCATGATAGGGAATAAAAAACACTCCCTTCCCCGCGATTTTAGGAACACTCATGGATATCCATTTCCCCTGACAGTGACACCACTGAGGCCACATGGCAACTGGCACATCACTCTTGAATTAGGCTAAGGGAGCCATCATTATTTATGGCCTGGGGGTCGGAGGAAACTGAGGGGGGTCACTCAAAAAATTGAAAGCTACAAGGGGGTTGCTAAAAAAGTGGAGAATAAGAAGGGGGGCTACTCAATTTTGTTGATATGTACGGAAGCATTTAGTGAAGTTATGCATTAAAAGATCAATAATAGTAAAGAACAGCAATATATATGCTTGAGATATGTATGTTAATACCCAGTATATGTACATATACATAAACACCCACACAATATATATACATATTTATCATACATGCTATGCCTGTATTGCCATTCTTCTATTGTTCAGATGGTACTGATATGAGCCCATATTTTACTTGTGAAAATACGAATTATATTTTCACTGTAACCGAACTACTTACAGCGACGCCTACGCGTGACCTTCGCTGGTATGCATGACCTTCGTTGGTATATGTACATATAAAACAGCTGAGCGAATAAGACAAATGACAATCCGAAACGTCATTATGATTATAGTCATAATTATAGTCATAATTCTGTTGTTTGCAGTCACTTCATGGGCATTGCACTTAGGCACAAGTACAGTTGTACCAAAACATACAAACAAACGTATTGAAAATTTGTATCATTTGCCGAAACCTGTCATTGTTCACAGCCAGCCGACACCGTGGCGCTGCAGTGTTTTCATGTCGTCT
Organism: Ptychodera flava; assembly: GCA_001465055.1. Taxonomy (NCBI): domain Eukaryota; kingdom Metazoa; phylum Hemichordata; class Enteropneusta; family Ptychoderidae; genus Ptychodera; species Ptychodera flava. Next base: position 129,207 of record LD346096.1, on the reverse strand, counting down.
ACGCTGCTGAAGATTACATGTAAGATTTCGGTTGACAGTGCATCATGATAGAACCGCTTTACGACAAGTTTCCTGTTGATGAGCTTAAGTATCTGGGCGGTGAATTACATCGTTTACAGCCTTAGATGAGCCACAAAAATCCAACCGCACTGAAAATACTCGCGACAGACAAGGTTCAAGGTGCACTTAATATTTCCGATTTGCACCTGTCAGTGAGATTCACAGGTCATGATCGTGTCTGGCGGCACCACTGCGGTGCAGGTTTCAGATACAATGTAAGATCTAGGGAAAGTCAAACTTTTGCTTAGGTTGTTAAAGGAAGTTTAGTTCTATTAAGGCAAGCCAGGGACGAAAATATACGAGCAGAAGACGGAAATACCTTGAAATGTTTTATTCGTACAGCAACAAAATCACAAACGAGTTACGACACTACAGCTCACAGTGTACTCACTTCATGTTTTCCCTAATCCGCTTACTAAGAAGGTATATTCGGCATATTTGACGTCTAAAGACATGTATAATTCTTCGAGATAAAGTGACTGGACAGGTACGGGTATATATCCACTGTGCATTCATAGATGTCGCAGAGTTGCTTGCTCTGGCATGCACTCAGCTGTTCATACTCGATCGATTTCGAAATCGAACGCTGGCTTGGCGCGAGTATTTTGACGCACACGATTTTGTCGGCCTCGTAACTTTCACGCAGGGATGAGGTAATGTATCAAAACACGAAAACACACCCATTTTACACACTCCAGTCTATGTTTTACATCCAACGTCATTTTAAACTAAAAATACATCTTCTTCAAATTGTGAAAACCTGTGTCGACATCGTAATATTGAAAGTGTTCGCTTTAAAAGTGCGCCGTAAACCCTGCTTTGAAGTGGAATGGCCCGATAGCGGAATAATATCAAGAAGTGATATGGTTGTCATCACTCCTTAGCAACCAACTTTTTATAAGTACAGCCTGGAGTAAGCAAGGTCGATTTCAAGTTGATTTCGTTTCTAATTTCGGAGCATCTGTAGGAAAGCAGTCATAACAAAAGCATGCATGTATGATAAAGGGGTTATTACACAAAGTTAGGGCGATACCGCGTCGTATTCTCGTGAAGTGTCCGTATTTTGACTAGTTGCTGCGCAACTCGTCAAAATACGGACACATCACTCGAATACGATGCGGTATCGCCCAAACTTCGTGTAATAACTCCTAAAAAAAAAAAATATATATATATATATATATATAAGTAGTATAGAACGGCATCGTAACACTCTGATTTGGGTCACGCGGTGGTGCGTGTGGCACGGACCCCCTAGCTTACCCAAAAAAGTGTGGCGCGCCCAATTTGGGTCCGTGGTGTGGTGGCGCGGGAGGCACCTGACCCCCTAGCTTACCCCCAAAAGCTGTGGCGCGCCCAATTTTGGTCTGTGGCGCAGTGGCGCGGTCCCCCTAGCTTACCAAAAAAAGTGTGGCGCGCCAAATTTGGGTCCGTGGCGTGTGGCAGGGACCCCCTAGCTAACCCCTAAAAGTGTAGCGCGCCCATTTTGGGTCTATTGCGTGTGGCGCGGATCCCCTAGCTTACTTCAAAAAAGTGTGGCGCGGCCAATTTGGGTCCGTAGTGTGTGGCACTGGACCCCCTAGCTTACCCGAAAAAGTTAAAATGTGTCACCTAAGCCCTTGGCTTGACTGGAAAGCTTGCAATTGTGGCGCACCCTCCCCTCCCTCAAATTTAGGAACAAAGCAAGGGGGCGCGTGTGGTACCAGACCCCCTAACTCCCCAAAGAAAAATCTTATGGCTCCCTTTTTGACACTTAATCCTGATTGGTTTATTTGAATTTTGAAAGTTGAGATAGGTGGTCCTTCATTGCCTAATATGTAAAGTTTGCACACGTCCCATTCAAAACTGATCACCTGATTGGTTCATTTGAAATTATGCAAATACAGGAGGCCTATAAAGGTCTGTGGGCCACTTTGGGGGCACATTTCAGTTCTCATACTTGGACAGGAAAGATGCTTGGTATGGCTACCCCGGAGTTGACCCCCATGCAATGTCAACAGGGATGGCGAAAATGCTACTCCATTAAGGCTGATATGCCCTATTACTTCAATGTGAAGACCAATGAGAGTCGGTGGTCACAGCCTGGTTATGAGGAAAGTCATGCCGCA
>LD346096.1:85546-107343 GCA_001465055.1 Ptychodera flava | reverse complement strand
ATATATATATATATATATATATATATATATATATATATATCATAATACAGGTGGTTTCAAGTAGAAACTAAAATCTCATTACACTATGTGTTCCACGTTATTGTGAATTTCAGACGAGAATGATCAGCTATTCGACGTTTCAAGCCTTATGTTAGAGGCTAGTACTGAGTACATTTTTCAGTATTTCCTGATTAAAGATTGATATTCTTGCCTGATCATTCATGAGAAACGTCTGCTTTCTATATTCTACATTGTATAGGTTACCGGTAGGGGAAAATGTGTAAAGCAAGCTAATTCTGATTCTATAAAGTTTAAAACCAGTTGAATGCCTTGACAACAAACCCATCTTTTATTGCAGGAAAATAATAATAAATAATAAATGTGAATAAATGTATGTCTGTTGTTATTTTTTGTTTTTCAAAAAATGTAATCTTCATCGAAATCAGTGAACGGTAATATAAGTTTTGGAATACTGTCTCAGATTCCTGTTCCTTTGAGTTTTTTATACAAAAAAATCTGAAAAAAATACTCCCAAAGTGTCACCAAATAACACCATTTTAATCTCAATTTTTCAAAAGCTCCAATGGCAGGAGGGGGGACACCCCCTCCTGACCTCCTCCCATTGCGCAGTCCCTTGTGGTGCTTTTACACCACATTTTCGCCCCCTTCTTTAAAAAAATCCTACACAAAGCACTGCATGTCGTCAGACCACTGGACACAGACCTGTACATCAGCCCCTGTCACGGCAATGGAACCTCTTCCGACACAGACCTGTATCACAGGCTGTCTCACAGCAGCAATCCATTTTACTGTATAGATATTGAACTTTCCCATTTTTTTTCGAGGGGGTCACTCAAAATTTCTGTAGCAGAGAGGGGGTTACTCAAACACGTCATGGTTGGCAGGGGGGTTACTCGAAGTTTTGGAGTTTCTAAAGCAATTCCTCCGACTCCCCAGGCCGTAAATAATGACGGCTCCCTAAGTTATTTTATGCTGGCAATGTAGCAGGCAAATGAAAAACAGGAGGGGCAACTTACCTTAAGAAAGTCATTGTCTGCACTAATACAGTCAGTGTCAATAGAGTTTGATGTAAAAGCGCTGGCTGTTTCATGTGTAACTTCATCTGATTTATCAGCAAAAAGGTTGGAAACTCCAGAATCTGCCTGATGATCATCAAGTTTCGTTTGCATCTTTGAAAGTTGTTTTTGTATTAAATTCTCGGCACCTTCATTTCCAATCTTTTTAAATAGTTTGACAAGTTTATTCAGCACATCTATTTGTGATAGATGGCTAAAAAGATCATTAAAGACAAAAGATAACAGATGATGGCTTGGTGAACTGTCACCTGTTTTGGGCATGTCTGTTTCCATTTCGTGTAATTTTAGCTGATATACTAATGCACGCCAATTTCTGCTATCAGAGGTTTCTTCATCCAGCATTTTACATAGTTGATACCAGGTAGATCTTTCTATTTTATCAGTCATCGGTCTCCGGGCCTCATTCCAGAGTTTATACCTTTCACCATTTGTAAACTTTTCAGTGGCCTGTAAGAAATTAAAATGGAATCATTCATTATAGAGAGCTGAGAATTTACCTTGTGACAACTGACCAAAGGTCAATTATGTTATGTGGTGGGATTGAGTTGATGTTGGACAGTGAAAATTTTCTGTAAACGTCAAAAGTCAAAAACTGCTGAACAGACTATGTTGATATTTGGTACAGATCTTTAGACTGTGTTGAAGGTTCTAATTTGTTTAAATGGAGCCAAACTGAGAAGCGGTTAGATAGTTTTTGATTATTCCTAACCCCCATTTTTAACAAATTGATTTTAGGTGTCTTCCATAAAGTATTTTTGGAAGGTACACCAATCCTGCATTTTGGAATGTTTTATTAGTTGTTGAACAAAGATGTTTTTTGATGAATACTAGAAATATGCAGGATGCACTGACCCGAATTATCAGAGATGTCCATGCACTTTTGGTAATAAGATCGATAAAAAACTACATATTTAATGTTTTTGATGTCACACATTGGCTATGGCCCCTAGCATGTGTCCCCTGACTTGGTCACATGACTAGCTACTGGACCTGTTTATCTGCGCATTGATTTCAAGACAAAAGTAGTTTCATTTTGTGATGAGTGTCATTTTGTAAAACATGGCATATAAGCCTTGAAAGGGGATTTTTTGTGATTACTTTGTACTACTCTGATAACAGTGTGGTTTGAAAATGGATAGAATGCCATACTACGGAACTTTGTTTTATGTGCATGTTGATCAAAAATGTGAATGGTTACTAATGAGCAGCCCAGTGAGTGAGAGAACAAAAGACTTTAAATCAATGGAGATTGATGTTAATAGTGAGAAGAGAAGACAATCATTACTATAGTTAAAGACAAAGGTATATTATTATCGTTCTTTATATTGGAGAGAAGCTTGGTGGCATTTTGCTTAAGTGTATTGTGCGATACAGAAGTGTACATTGGGCATAATTGTTGATCTGTAACATGACGGTGGGTGAGTCATTGTACTCGTGAATGGTTTATTTGCATAAATGTTGACAGTGACCTTTCTATGTCAAAGGGATATCTTCTGTGATATACTGAAGTTCATACTCTCCGCCGATCTAAAATGTCATCGTAGGTGGGTAAATTGCGATTAGTGAGATATTGTGGACACAAATATGTCCCGAATGAACATAACTTATAATGCCAAAATTGAGCGGGAAGCACTTTCCCTGATATTTGGAGTTAAGAATTAATTCCATGATTTCCATTATAAGCCATTGTTGGCAATATGTGTTCACAAATTAAAATGTGCTGGCCAGTAAGGGACTGGAAAAAATTATACGGAGGGAGGGCAAATTTTTCAAAAAATGCTGAGATAAGTGACTCTTCCCAATTGTTAGGCCGTCCCTGTATGTGCTGTAGCATTTTATTTGACAAATATTTACTAATTCATAGTGTGACACCTTATTCCACCAAATATGAAGGCTGTTGCACTAATATACTGGCAAATAAGTGAAGTTCAGGTCTAAGGTCATCCTGGTTACTTGATATTTTTGCTGTACACTTTTCTCCCATGATGGCCGTCCAGCAAATATCAGACCTATGGCCATATTGGCTAACCATGAATTATGTGCATAATTAATAAGAGACAGGATGTTTCGCCACTGGTTGCCTCATGTCCATAAATATCAATGGTGTAGAACTTGCAGTTACTGATTTATCGGAATATATGTTATATTGAGGTCAAATGTCATCCTGGTCGGTTGACATTTTAGCAGAAATCTTAGCTAATATAATCATCTCTGTCCACTAAACTTCAGACCTCTGCCTCCATTGGTTAGCCTATAATTTAGAGATGTACATAACTAGTGAGGTACAGAATGATTTGAGGATCAAAGGTACCGGCCCATACCAGTCACAGTTCAATAGATACCAGCCGTCTAAAATTGACTCTTACGTAGGATGAGATATAGCCACAGCTTAGTTGCAGAGGGGGAATAGGGCTGGTGAAAGGTCATAGAAATTCCCAAAAATAATATTGCAAAAATCTTCTTAATATTATCATGGCTAAGACCTAGATATTTGAAATGTAGGAACCTTACCATATGGTCTACAAAATTAATGTAAAGAATTTTGATTGATTTAATGTCACAATTTTACGCGCAGTGTGATTTTGACAAATACTGGCCCTCCCTCCATATAATTTCTCTCGAGTCCCTTTCTGCATATGCCCTGTGATGTAGAATTTGTAAACACACATTTGCTGGTCACCAGTTCATGCATTTAGAAGGCGGCATTGAAGCCTGAATGTTGATTTAGCCATGAAAATGAAGCAATGAATTGAATTGTAGTGAAGATGCACCTATTTCTAGCTTAACCTCCAGAACGTGAATCTTAACTCATGAATCGTGGCAAGTCGCACACGGCTCTTGGCTCGTGGCGCTTGAATTAGGCTTACCCGACTGGGGCTGTGGCACTGTCCATCACTTGCATGACTTGGTAGCATGTCAATGTGTCAGGCCAGCAAGGCTGGTATTCTGATGTTTAAGGGGTGTAAGGAAGACTGGAGGTAGCGAGTACTATAAGCTAAAATGCTACTTTATTCTACTGTACACTATGCTAGAGTACATAGGCTGATGTCTAGCTGATGACGACCTTGAGAGACTAACTAGTATACACGAGGTCATGGGATTGACTTTTTGGAGTGGAGATTTAGCCGAGCTGTTCTCTCTGTGGCCTAGAGCTCTCCGCTAGGCGACTGATGCCGTATGTTGTGGGTTCGAACCCGATTGAAAACTATCCGTATTTTAAATACGGTGGTTTCAATCGGGTTTAAACTCACAACGTACCGTACCTAGTCACCTAGCTGAGAAGCCAAGTAGTATAATAAGGGTGTATAACTGAGATAATTTTTTTTTATTTATTCGAAAAATAACTACAGGGAGGGGGAATTTCCTTCCCTCTTACGCGTTTGCCTATGGGTGTAAGAGGGAATTCCCCACTGAGTCAGATATAGGTCACTCACGTTCCGAATGGGACTTGCGCAATGCGCTAGCTATTGGGTAATCCACTATCAGAACACCTGTTGGAACAGCATTCTATTATTGGATGGAAGGGAGATCATTTGTTAGATTAGCCTAGAATTCTATTCGTCCGCTTGCCTCCGTACCTCCGACCCACTACCGTCTAGTCTTGTGAGCAGTATTTCGAGCTGGAGTTGTAAAAACTGCTCATTTGAATGTCAATGGTTGCCAACTGAGACCCTGACGTCACTAGCGTCCCTTTCAAAGTCAATCACTGAAAATGACCTTCTCATGATTGGCCTATGACTTGGTTGGACAGAGCTAATTAATATGACGTCAAATATGTTAATTATGTTGACACTGCAGCTACCAGTGTGCGAAATTAAGAGAGAATAGCTTCAGGTCTTACGGGCCTGCACCAAGCCAAAGCTTTAGGTCCTTACAGAAAACTGCCGGTCCTCAGTAAATGCAGTTGTTAACGACCATTAAAGTCAACTTCTCTACCAATACTATGCTTTTGAATGCTGTAATATTTAATTTTTCATGTCCTTTTATCAATAGAGTCAGTAAGTATTCACTCAAAAGGAGTATTGTTCACATAGATTGCAGAATAGTGTAGGTGAATGATCATGAATCATTTATCTACATGATCTGGAATCTGAAAAAGATCACAGCCCTCATGTTCCTCATTGTCATGCGCACACATTTATCAATGTTTTCCACTACGGGGGAGGGGACTATGGGACTAACAGGAGAAATTGACATTTTTTCTAGCCATGTCAAATCCCCACACTCTCGGACTATAAAATGATGTCAAACACCAAGGGGCCGGGGAATACAGGCTCATGCACTGGCTACATGTGGCTGATGAAAGCGAAAAAATTTGTCTCTCATGACTTCCTTTGGGGAATGGTGTTCTCTACATTGCTGTGTACTAATGTACACTGCACCAGGGCATGTGATATTGTGATTTGAAAATGGTTCGCGAGCTGAAAATCACTGAAATTAGCCAACGTGAGTGGTAGAATAGTGAGTGAATAACTTAGTACCTTGAAAACAGTCATAAGCGTATGAATAATTTTTATGCAACCATTGATTACTACGTCTTTTTTAAACAGAAGGGAGAAAATACTTGGTATGGATTACTTTCAACATTTTTCAAAAAATAAATATGCTTAAATGTGGCCTCTGTTGCATTCATGAAGAAACAGATGAAGTGATACTTTTAATTAAAAGGAAAAGTATCGTAACTTTTTTCTCGGTTATAGAAATTGCAGACAACATGAATGGTAAACGCCACTCGCGGAAATGAATGCATATTTTCTGATCGAAAAGTTTTGCTTGAACGATTGCTGGGTCTCATCGCCCTTTGAAAGCTTAAAGTTATTAAAATGACTCTGAAAAGTTTGATGGACACTCCATACTGCTGAAAACCATCGACACGATCAGATAATGATACCGTAAAATCTTAAAAGACGTATTTTTTGCGACATTTACGCCTACAGTCCAGGATGACGGAGAGTTTTGCATGCCAGTCGTAAAACGGTACCGATATACATAGAAACAATTTGAAGCCCTACTCTCGGCCTCAGAGAGTGTACATGACGGATCGTGCAACTCGACAAAACTGTTATGATAAGGCCGCTCTGTTTTATTAAATGCACACTTATTATCACGTCGATATATCATGGTAACAGTCGGCCTTGGGAGCTTTGGTTAAAGACCAACGAGCAAGCAAGATGTTCTAGCGGTCCACAAACAAACGCAGTGAAACTTGAACTTGATTGTCCACTGCAAGTAGCACAATTGGGCTGTCGTGTAACATCTAGTCCTTGTATTGGGCGTAGTTCAAAACCATAGAAAAATACCTCCATGTGCAAATATGATTAGTCGACAGCACTGTTCTCTAAGTAGGTTTTTGTCTTAAACTCACCTATGAACCGTTTATGTTTTGAACGCTTCAATGGAAAATTAAAGCAAAGAAAACGGAGTCAGTTTGATAAAATGAAGGGCTGCATTATGTACATTTGTGTACATGTAAATTCCGAACACTTAAAGTGTGGAACTAGTGAAGTGATACTGGGTATTGTTGTCATATGACACAGATATGCTACCATTACCAGGGTTACACTTACTAGACGAGTATTATTATAATATTGTATTATTATAATATTGCATTATTGCACCAAAATCAATTCATTCCATTGTTAGAATCTGCATGCACGGACATAATTCATAATGATCTGACTGTAATCAGCTGCACCATGCTATGCGCGTTGATCGGAGGGATTAGACTCTTTGTAAATCAATCAATAAATCAATCTTTTATTACTCAACACACACTGACAGAGAGTGTGGTATGGTTCATTTCAGATGAAAGAACAACATGTCCAAAACTGAACACCATCAAATGGATATTAAAATCCAAGTAAATTGAATTGAAGTACACATATAACTCTAACTGTAACCAGCTAACTGTAGGTAGCTACTGGAGGGGTCAGCAAACACCAGAATTCCTTATAAATATAGCAAGGTTCAGAAAATTATGTTCCATAATCTTTTTCATGTTTTCTACTTTTTCTTCAACACTCATAGTGATAGAAAAATCTCTTCTGCTTTTCTGGCACAAAATTAATCTCTAAGAAATATGACACTTGCATGTGAATAAAAAGTGAAACTCATCATCGATAACATTACTATCACATCTCAAGCAAATTCTTTCATTTAAAGGTAAATGAGGTTTACATTTCCTACCGATGTCAACACGCAAATTATGATCACTCAGTCAAAGTTTGGTAAACTTCTACGTAAACCCAAAATCTGAAATATCTCTTAAATATTTTTCAAAACCTAACTTGGTCTTGAAGATTCTATAAGTGTGCAATTTGTTACCTCTTCCATTCTTCCTTGAATCATTGAAAAGAGTTCTCTTCCAAGTTTGTAAGTATTGATTTTCATACTCATGTTTCAACTTCTTACACAACTGAGAATAAGAATTTACTCGAGATGCACTGAAAACACGACTGTGATTGTAACTTTCCAAAACATGATGAACAAATTTTGCCCATGGAGAATTGATTTGTATATTTTCTCTTAGTGCATTTTTCAAAATATGGTCTCCTGGTAAATTATTTAATCTACTTCAATATCTTAATTTTACAAGGGAACTTACCTAGCTCAGATCTAATACCCTCAAAAGGGATGAGTTTACTTACTCCTAAAATAAACCTGAGATATGATATACAAAGACTTTCAAGGCAGTTATCAACACTTGTAAATGCAAAAAATCGCCAGACAAAAATTACTTTGTTGTGACAATGTCAACCCCCACCCCGCATTCCGTCTGGCATACCATAGAGATCGAATTCCCCACTACCAGGACACGAAGTGCGATCAATATCCCCTGTTGCCCCGCACTCCCACAGTAGAATACATTGATAGGTGTATGACATTCAAGTCTGAATCACATGATTCAGAGTCAGTCATCATCTGCATCTGTTACAGGTCTTGACGGAGAAATTTTCATCATTTATTCCAAATTTCAGTCGGTCATCAGGACCGACATGTTGCTAAAAAACTTTCGGCCCAAAGAGAAATCTTTCAGTCTCGGACCATCGGACTGACGTTAATTTCGCATGCTGGTCCCTACAGAACGCTGTTGCGCAATATCGTTCTGGTAGGGTTTTTCCCGTTCTGGTAAGGCTTTCTCAATACCGTTCCGGTAGGCTTCGAGTGTTGCTTAGCAGTCTGTGATGTCATAACACAGGTCTGTCTTATTCTACAGTTTTTCATGTTAACTTGCTCACGCGATAGATAAAATTTTAGAAATTTCCTCTGAACTTAAAATATGCCCGAAGACCATTACTTCAAATAATATGAGACGTTTTAGATAAATGGTACTGATATCTAAAGTGTAAGTAGTTGTATCTTTTTTAACAAATGAAATGTTGTTATTTTCTACACTACTGTGTGCAACAATATCTAAATCCTTTCTGTCTTTATCTATGGTTATTATAATATTGCAAGGTGTTCTTGAATCTGTTTTTTTAGCGATATTTCCAATTAAATCGTCAAAATCTGTTCCTGTACTTAACTTTATGCATTTGATAAAAACTGTACCATGTTGAAGTATTTTCATATTATCAGTCATCTGTTGATTTGCAGTCTGTAAAGTTAATTCAGCTGTCCCCTCCCCCCACTTTTCAGACCCAGTTTCTTTAAAGTTGTATCCCAAAATAAATTGACTGGAACTCCGCTAGCTGTATATGAACAATAATTCTCACCATCATTTATCCACCTTCGCAGTGTATTATCTGAAGATATTATTGTATTAAGAGGACTAATTTTAAGGTGAATCGGTATACCGAGTAGTGTAATGTATGGATTCTTAGGAGTAAGCCAACCGCGAAAATCAAGCAACTTATATTTGTTATCATTGCTATCAAAATAAATAACATTTGGAGTTCCTGGCAGTTCAGCAACTCCACCTGCAATTTCACTATCTAATATATCTAAGATGTTAGGCGGTACATTATAAGGCATGAATTTCTGACTAGCCTTACCCCATGTCAGAGCAAAAGGAGTAGGATCATTTGCAGCCTTTGTAGCGTCTATTACGGTTTCATCGACGTCTTTCAGTTCAGAAAATTCTACAGCGTGTTCGTGCTTCTGCACTGTTGCGGCCGATAAAACGAAATGTTTTTTCACAGTCCTTGTATCGAAGGACGTAATCCTTATTATGATTACCTGCTATCTTAGTATTATTGTTAATTTTAACATCACTCAGATCTTCGAGCTCAAGATTTTGTCCGTGAATTGAACCTAGATCGTAGTTACTTGGGCCAGACATAATTATCGTATATACAGTGAAAAATAAATAATACCTTGTAATAATATACAATCATGGCTTCAGCAATAGGAATGACAGTTCTCGGTGCTGTATTAAATGCAATGGCATTCACAGGAGGAAATATTATCGATCAAAAGCTTTCCGGGAATGGTGAGGCTCTTATTGAAGAGAAAATTAGACATGATAAAGCATTAGAAAAATTTGAACATGATCGTGCCGTCTGGTCAGAACAAAGATTACTCCAGGCTGATTGGGAAAGAGAAAATCAGAATAAAGATGCACATGCTGCAGCTGAATTAAGAGATACAGATGCAGAAATCCTGGAAGAAGCAGCGGCAACTAAGTCAGCGCAAGCAGTTCAATTCTCAGATTATTATCAGCCCAGTCAAGAGCAAAAGAAATATGAAATGATTTATATTGCTGGAGGATTGGTCGTGGGATGGTTTATGATGCGTTAGCTACAATAATTCGATACAAAAGCTTGTTGGCCTGTTATTGAAATTGACTTCCTTTCTGTTTTGATCTGTTATCCAAATACTCATTGAACTCATGTAATCTGAGCCTTTTCACAATGGCATGGAAATTGAGCTGTTTTTAAAATCATAGGTGACCTTTTCACTTATTTCTTTTGTATCCTGAATGGGAAGTATTTGTAAACAGTCCGATACTTTCCCCTGTATGTATTCGCCGGAGCCAAATGAAACATAATTTCCAGTCACATTGACGGCATCTGAATGAACTATATGTTTAGTAACTGTTAAGAAATCTGCTCTCTTCGGACTCATAGTACTTTTTATCATGGGGTTGTCCTCAGGTTTATATGAAAAACGGACGAGGTTAGCGACGTTACCTGTGGCATTAGAAAATACTTTAATATCTTTAACCAAAGTTAGAAGAACGCGGTTTGTCGGCAGATGTTTTTCAAATTAATTTTCTGTTTCAACCCGATTGCTTTGTTGAGTGTATTGATATTGTAGTTACCTGGACGTATTGATATAGTCTTCTTCGGTTGGTTACTTTCTTGATATTTTAATATACTATTCGCCCCCGTTATGTAATACCATGAATTAAAGAGTGAACACTTTAATAGTCTTATTGTAGTAAACTGTGATATGTCAATGCAAGGGTTAAAATTAACAGTGACCAGTTTGCCTGTTTTGCTTTCAATCCAAATGATCATACTTACTGTATGTATATACATTACAAAGTATAAGGTTCTGCAGGAATAATATTTTTCTGTTCAAGGAGATCTTTGGTCGCAACCACGGCAGCATTCGCTCCACCTAATTTTACCCACCGAGTCAAATTTGGTCGACTTGGATTGCCAATATCCATTTTCAGAAATTTCCTGGAGATCATTAGATATCCCATCGTAAGTCCAGCGATTACAATACCATCATACATTGTGTTTACAACTGTTTTAGTATCCATGATTGCTGACACGTATATAAAATAGAAAAATAAAACAATTACGGATTAACTCCATCTCATACAATGTAGAGGGGCCGGGACTTGGTTGGGAAAACTTACTTTCCGCTACCGTTCCGGGCTCTGTTTTTGTCGCTTTCTGAAGCAGCTCATCTTTCCGAAGGGGACAATTATGCTGAGCACGTCCAAAATATAGCCCTAATGCAGTCAATGAAACTCCTATAACACCTAAAACAAGATAACATTTATTATACCAGCTATCACACTGTTGTGGCGGGCTGGGTAAGCTGTCACAGTCTTCCTCAGTCATTGCTAACGATTGACACTGCACAATACCTTGACACTTCTTCTCCTTGTTTTGCCTGTTCCATTCTGCTAATCGCTTCCCTGCAGCAACTTTCCCTGGATGCTTAGTCGGTAAAGTAATTTTCTCTATGTTGTGCTGTGGCTCGTTCCAAATGGCAGTCGTCGGAGGGGCTTGTGGTGACGGAGTCGGCGGAGACGTTTCCGTTTGCTGAGTCGGTGCTTTCAAAGTTGAATCCATTTATTTCAGGTATTATATTTAACCCGATTTTTTTAAAATTTAAATGTTTACCCGTAATTAAACCGGTGGAAACTAGAGCAAGTAAGGGTCCCCATGTGCAGGCTATCTGTCCTGATAATCGTTTTATTTCACTGTTTAGAATAAAATCCGTTTTAAGATCAGTGGCATAGTTATCTCGGTCATCGATTGGAACTACCTGACTTATTGCAGAGGCTCCTAGATCTATGAAACTTTGAGTGATATTATCACTTATAAGAGAACTGTATTTCGCTTCCTTCATCGATTGGAACTACCTGACTTATTGCAGAGGCTCCTAGACCTATGAAACTTTGAGTGATATTATCACTTATAAGAGAAACTGTATTTCGCTTCATACACTTTGAAGGCTTTAATTACCGTCTCATCCCAAAATTTTTCCACGTCTGCAACTGAAATCTCCTTGCCAAAAAAATAACTTGCTTTGACCACTTGCGATGACACAGAGTAGTTTTTCACGCTTTGTCTCTATTATGGATCGAGCGTCCGAAGGCACCGAAGGTAGTGCCCCTTCGGAACGCACTGTCTCTGTCGTATTTGCTGCTGCCAATGACTTTATTAAATTCTCCATTGTTTGCAGTATGTTATCTATTCTTAGTAAGAAATAAAAAATTCGTTTAAACCTGAATCCGAAATATAGTTTTAACATAGTCTGGAATGTCAGGACCATTCTGATAGGGATTCCGAAGGTAAAATATGGAAAATTCTCCTCCATTAAAATCAATCTGTATATTGAAACACGAATCATGAGTACAGACCTACTCCCGGTTGCTTTTCAATTGAATAAAAAACATATACCGACAGTACAGCATGCTGATATTCCTTCCAAACCAAACAACATAAAACCTATTCTCATTTCCTTAGAAATATATGTAATGCCAACAGATAAATGTACTTTTCATCCAAGGGATATATATAACGTAATCACTCATCGATCAGCGAAAGAAAGTAATGTCTGGTTGGACGGTCCAAACATGAAATACTGGGACCAGCAATTAAATTTCGCTGTATGGTGCAGCACTACTGGTTGTGGTATATCATTCGCCCATCTCTTCGATAAGAAATTTCCGCCGCAAATACGTTCATTCTGTCGTTTTCATGTATATTTTACAGTACGTCGGATCCTTCACGAAATTTTGGTTGCACTTCCAGACGAAGGTGTCTTCAAAGCCGACGACAATTCGTACAATCTCGTCCAATATGAACTTCTATGTACAGAATTTGGAAATATAAGCCCCACGAAGTCTGGCTTTCGATATCGAGGCGGCCAAAATAAAGGTCTTGGTTATGGTTATGAATATTACACTAATCGCGGCCCCGTTCGTCAGCCGAAAGCAATATACAATGGTCATGACTTTTTCCTCTCCTCTAATAATGTTTTCTATACACATACCATTTTTGGAATGAAAAAACATGTACTGCCCGACAAAGACCGACCACACGATTATTTCTTCAGAAATGATGGATCGGAGGGGCAATACAATAGTTTTATCCCTCTGAAGGGAGACTCCAGTTCCCGTAAGGGACTAAGAAAGGCCGGTCTCGCCCGCCTCAATGAAAGCCTTGAAGCCTATGTATATTGCATACTCGGTGCACAAGCGAATATTCGTAGTACCATACTGGGCGATACTGGCAGCGCAGAGCAAGTCCGAAAAGAATTCGGCGTTCTCCTCGAAGATGAAATTCGTAATACCGACAAAGTAATTAGCTATAGGCGATACCAAGACACAATAACGAATACTGGTGTAAAACTTGATATGGCAGTTTCGCCCAATTTACTTCTCTTGCCGTCTAAAATGGTTATTCTTTCGGGCCCTTCAATCACAGGTTATAATAATTAATTGCAATATGCAACAGAATCTATGGTCTTCGGGGTGAATGGTGATATAAACACAGAAATTAAAGAAAGTGCTAAACATGAGATGGATGGTGATGAGGATGCTGTGGAGTGGCAGGATGACCATCCCGGAGGGCCAACTCACAATGACACGAGTCCGATTCCCCTATCGCCTTCAGAACGGGAACGGAAGGCAGCACATACAGTCACCGCCGGCACGGATCCTATTCATGAATACGGCAAAATTGGTTTGTTATCTTTAGCCATATTCATTACATTTATGTACAGTATATAGATCAGATGTACACGACCATACCATTCAAAATGATTATAACCGGACCGACAAATTCTGGCAAAACAGAATATGTGATGGATCTCCTCACCGGTCCATACTTTTTGAAATTTGAATACATAGTTTTCATTTGTCCGACATTCATGAACAATAAAACGTATAATAAAAGATTCATTTTCACCGATGATAATGTGTTTAAATTTCCGGTTGGACTCGATGCTGTGGATGATACACTAGCCTTCGTACATAAGGAATTTTCCAGCACAAACACTTTAATAATCCTCGACGACTGCGCATCGTCCAAAGATATGAAGAAGCGCAGTGATGTTTTAGTCAAACTTGGTTTCAGCGCAAGACACAATGGATTATCTGTCCTGGTTCTGACCCAACAATATACTAATATTACTAAACCATTCAGGGAAAACATACTGATGTTAGTACTATTTTACACACCGAGCAAGACAGACAACAAGACTATTATAAAAGAATATGGAATGGAGGTGTCGGAACGGGAGGTCACTTCCCTAATCAGACAATTGAAATATAGGCCATTCAGTAAATTAGTATTTCATTTACGGCATCTGTATGACATACAATTTTTCGTATAATATAGCTTATCATGGCTTCACCCGAAGGAAATCCTGAAGGAACTCTAAGAGAATTATATTACAACCCAAGAACTGGTTTCGGAGGTGTACAAAAATTATATTTTTCAGCACATGCCAGCGGACTAAAAGTTACTAAGAAAGAGGTACAGGACTGGTTAAAAACTCAACAAACTTATAATCTACATAAACCAGCACCTCGTACTCGTGGGGCTACGGGCAGGAGGCGCGTTTTGTATCATCGATAGACAATTTTTGGCAGGCGGATCTTGTGGAATTCGGATTACCGTTCGCAAAAGAGAATAAAAACATTCGATACATGCTAACAGTAATCGATGTGCTCAGCAAATGTGCATGGGCCAGGCCTATACAGTCAAAAACGGCTGATGATACTCTGAAAGCGCTTCAAGACATAGTTAAGAAATCTGGGAGGCAACCCGACAAACTTCAGACAGATGAGGGGTGGGAATTTACTAACCGAAAAATGCAAAAATGGCTCAAGGAGTCGGGAATTCACTGGTTCCACACCTACAGTGACAAAAAAGCTAGTGTTGTTGAACCTTTTAATCGGACCCTTAAGACGATGATGTGGAAATACTTCACATACAGACAGACACGAAAATGGCTCGATATTCTAACACAACTTCTCGAGAATTACAATAACACCGTACATGGAAGTATCAAAATGAAACCCGTCGACGTAACAGAGGACAATGATTGGCAGGCATTTTATACACTTTACCCTGAGTTGGCAGCCACGGGAGCTAACCCTGAATTCAAGCCGGGAGAACGGGTCTGAATTACAAAATACAAGACCACTTTTAGGAAAGGATATTTACCAAAATTGGACAGAGGAGATTTTCATAGTTTCAAAAGTGGTGTACGCAGCTGGACTAGGAACGAAGCCAGTTTATAAGATAAAAGATCTGAATGGAGAGGAAATACTCAGCACTTTCTATTCCGATGAACTTCAGAGTGTTGCTGGT
The DNA here is from genome assembly GCA_001465055.1 of Ptychodera flava. Lineage (NCBI taxonomy): Eukaryota > Metazoa > Hemichordata > Enteropneusta > Ptychoderidae > Ptychodera > Ptychodera flava. The sequence continues at coordinate 92,237 of LD346096.1, read as the reverse complement.
GCCGATGAGCTGTACAGAGTAGAACGAATTTTGAAGACGAAAAAAATTAGGGGAAAGAAATACTATCTGATAAAATGGAAAGGTTATCCAGAAAGTTTCAATAGTTGGGAGCCAGAGGAAAATGTTATTAGAACTTCGTAGCCCTATCGGAACGGAAGGAGTGTAGTTCCTGTGCTGGTACTTGTCAAGTACTACCGGTACATAAGTACAAACTTAAGTAATTACGAAAGTTATTCAATAAGTACCATGGAGGAAGCCTTAATCTCTTGAAAGAAGAAAGTGTCAGTTTACCACCTGGCCAAGTATTTATCATGTATTGTCATAAGTAATGTTCACTTATTGCATCTTTTCGAGCTGTATGTGGATGAGGTGGTACTCCGGATGAGCATATTTAGTTTGCAAGATCTTCAAAGCGACTGCATGTTGTTATGAACTGTTCTTTCAAGTCCCAAATGTTCAGCTTTATCGATAAGTTCTGGCTTAAGTATAATGTACACAACTGACATGAGCCATAGACAAGTAACTTTAAAGTCTTGCCTCTTCATCATATCAAGTGCCTGTAAGTCAAACGGAGCATTATAAGCGTGCACAGATTCACAAGCATTAAGAAGTTTGTGTAGGTTCTTGAGTGAGACTCGAGGTTGTTCTAGTTGTTCTTGGTTAGGTGGATAATAAGCTTTTTCAAGTTCGTCTTCGGAAAAACCGTCTATTAAAAATCCCTGGCTGCCACCATCAAATGCAATTCCAAAATCAAACGCTTGTGGAGATTCTACTGGTCCGACCGTCTTGGTATCAACTGTTGGATTAAGTATATTCTTGAGAACTTCAGGCGTAAGTGGCTGACTTATTACCAAACATGGAAGTCTGTAGTCATTACAAATTTCTAAGAAAACTTTTTTGAACTGCTTATGAATCTGGTGCACTCGGTTATTTCATATTGTCTGGCTCGAGTCAGAATATTCCGCCTGCAATAATCAAATTTCATATCTTTGAATATGATAATGAAACTAATATGTAAATCGTCAAATGAAATTGAAACAATCTTTTTTTCTTCTGACGAAACGGAAACGCCTCTGATTCGAGAAAAAGTCAGATGTTGAATTATGGAAGAGTCACAAATAATGTAGTTGGCTTTCCCAGCAGAGTCTGTACCAGCCCGACATTGTAAACTAAGAGTATGTTCTATAAACTGGTTCTGAAAATCGGCAATCATATCTTTCCCATTATAAAAGTCGGCAATGTTGCTAGAAAAACTAGTGTCAAATTCTGGTACGTGAGTCGCCACCAAATTTACTGCATCGTAGCTCTTACCACTTCCAGTTGGGCCATTTATGAATATGTATGGCATTTTGTGCTATCTATATCATAGAAAAATTTTTGGCAATCCTTTCTATTTCAGATGCAATAAAAATACTTGAAAGTGGAGAAAACAATACCCAAATCAGTGGCGGCAAACTCATATTTGGTGAATATGTAGATCCTATTATATATGTAGACAGTGAGCTAGATGTGATTTTCAATATCGGGCCTAAATATGGTTCAAAAGATCCTGCTACATGCGATGAAATGTGTGTCAGTTGGCAACAAAGTCTTCAAAAGTTTACCGATTTGATAGTATTCCGTACCTTAGGTGAAAGTTTTGATGCAAGCACTGCTGAAGAATTAGCTGTAAGCCTATTCATCTGCCCAGAAATAAAAAAAAATCATTTTACCATCCATCTAAAGTGTATAAGAAGCGAGGGAGTGACACACAGACAAAGTATTTTAAATTCCGGTTTAAAAGAGGAGACGATTTCGCTACATGTATTGATATAGTTCAAGAAATCGACTGTGAATTTAAAGCAGTGAGCCGATTGAAAGCCAGAGAAAATCCTGCTATTGTACCTCGTAATATCCAAAAAGGTAGTAAGATAGAATTCTTGGCATTTAAACTGCGCTTATTTAAAAGTAATCTTTCTTTCACTATAGAGAGGTTATTTTGTGTCACGCCTTATAAACCAGAAATCAAGACGCGGAATAACTAGTCGACTTAGAAAGATTAGGCGAGATATATAAACAAATAAATGCTGCCAAAAATATTATAGTGGATTTTGATGAGCTATCATAGAATATTTTTCTTTTTAAAAAAAATTTTTAGGATAGTATATATTATAAAGATTATTATGGAAGAAAATATTGACGTTAGGCGCCGCTTACGTACAGCATTCGACGGGACAATTTTACAAAAAGAATTTCATGAAGTCAAGCGAGTCAAGGATATTGAAAATGAAGGTATGACCAAAATAAGAAAGATGTACTCTGTTTATGCAGAAATGGAAGTCAAATTAGTGGATCCGAAAAACGGTAATACACAAATTCGTACATTGCCTGTTAAATTAAAAGATACATACACAAAAGATTTAAGAGGATCGGATATAAAACAACAATTAATAGATCGCTACGACCATATGCTTGATACAATTGAAAATGTACAGGGTTCTGGTCTCGTTCTCGAGGAGATACTTAATTTTGAAGTAATTCTAGTAGAAGTTTTACTCGGGGCCGGCGCCCCTACGGGAACGGAACGAGTTAAACTTCCTAGATGGTTAAAAAATAAGCATTGTGTGAGCGATCTGGTTCTACCTTTTGGCAGCGAGAATTGTTTTCAGCATGCCATCGTTTCAAGTATAAAGTTAGGTGACGAAAAGTTTCGTGAAAAGAAATGTGGTCAGACTAGAAAAAACTGGAAGACGTATTACAAATTTATGGCCGATTACTCTTTTGATGGATTTCCATTTCCTACGCCCGCCGATGAGACTGTATTCAAGCGCTTCGAGAAGCAAAATCAAGGGGTCAGACTTCAAGTATTTCAGATCTACAAAAATGATCCCGATCCGTCCAGCATAATTGAGTTATATAGGGACTATAGCGGAGCCGAAGGCGATAGGGATCAAATAGCAAATATCTTACTGATAGTCGGTGAAGACGGCAGCCACTATGTACCAATTACTAAATTAAAACGCCTTCTTAATTCTAACAGTAATCGAAAGAATGAGCGCAGACGGAAGTGTATTTGTATGGTTTGTAAGCGGGGTTTTAAGTCAACAAAAGAATTAGAAATACATCAGGTGTACTGTGGGACAGACACAGCTCAGCCAGTTAAAATTTTCCTAAGGAAGTGTGTGAATTCGAAGGCCATCGGAAAAAGGTTCCCTGTCCCTACGTCGTGCATGCAGATACCGAGGCAATCATTGAGAAGGCTGACATCAATGACGCCCGCCGACACATTCCAATTTGTATTTCGTATGTTATGATTGAACGATGGCCAGGCAGTAAGCCGAAAGTTTTTAGTAAAAGAACATTCACAGGTACAGATTGTGTTACAGAATTTGTAAAGGATATGAAGAAAAGGGCTGAGAATTATTCGAAACCGTATTTCCGTGACACATGTTTAGAAGCATATAAGTTAGACCCAGCCCACTATATGTCAGCGCTCGGCTTGACATGGGATGCTATGTTACTTTACACAGGTAATAAGTTTAAGCTCATTCAAGATGCTGAGCAGATGAATTTCATTCAGAGGGGAATTCGAGGTGGTATCAGTCAGTGTAATATTCATTACTTACAGACAAATCATCCGGCTTACACAACAGACGAGCCTGGCGGAGCTGGCTGGAATTACGATCCGGAGAAACTGTTAACTGAAATAAAATACCTTGATGCTAACAATCTTTACGGATATGCAATGAGTCAACCAATGCCAATGGAAGAATTGTTAGAATGGTCTGCTCAGAATGGTGGAGCAGGCTTGGATTGGGGACCCGACGCTAGATTTCCGCCAAGTTTTCTAGAGGTAGACTTAGAATATCCGACCGAATTACATGAAGAACATTCCGATCTACCACTCGCGCCACATCACTACAAATTTCCGAGGCAGGGCAGTCGACTGATTACGAGTCTAATGGACAGAGAGAGATACGTCTTACATTATAAGTTGCTTGAATTCTATCTTCGGATGGGAATGCGACTGAAAAAGATTCATCGGGCGCTCGCATTTGAAGAGGCAAAGTGTCTCAAACAATATATCGACTTTAACACTAAAATGAGGACAAAGGGAAAGACAGATTGTGAAAAGAATTTCTATAAGCTTATGAATAATGCAATGTTCGGCAAGACAATAGAAGATGTTCGAAAGTACAGAGACTTTAAATTTGTTTCGGGCCACATTAGTACCGAGAGTGGTCGTAAAAAGATTCAGAAGTATAATCCAAAGATGAAACATTTACCTAACATAACTAGTAAAGAGGATGGCGATTCCTGCGACAGTGTCCTACTAGAACTGAAAAGGGATCAATATGAATATAAAAAGCCAGTTTTCATTGGCGCGGCAGTGCTTGAACTTTCTAAGCTGCTTATGTATGAGACGCATTACAATTACTTTCGAAAATGGTTCAAAGGAATACGATTAGCCTACATGGATACTGACACTTCTGTTTACAGTGTACCTCTTCCTTCTGCAGACACAACATTCAATGATATAGTCCGAGAAGATGTGGAAAAGAATGGTAAGGAAACGATATATGATACTAGTGGGATGAAAGACCGGATGGGAGTTCCAAAGATTAATAAAAAGGTGATAGGTAAATTTAAAGATGAGTTGAATGGTGAACCTATTCTTGATTTTGTCGGCATACGCTCGAAAGTGTATGCTTTTCGGACTCCAACTTTGGAGACAAAATAAAATAAAGGGATAAAAGATGTTTGTGTTAAAAAACATTTGAACTTTGAAGACTATAAGGATCTGTTTGAAACTGGGAAATTCCGAAGGAAGGAAACCGAGCGGGCATATTTTGTACAGTTTGTACGTAAACACCCCGCAGAAATCTATAGTAAAAAGCGTGATAAAATCATGATGGCACCAAATGATATCAAACTTGTGCAGTTATACAATCCAGACACGGGCGAATGGCTGGCAGAAACATGGCCGATAGGGAGGAGTTAACTTTCATATCCATTTAATCCGTAATGTCGCATGTATCGTTCTAGCGGCGGACTAAATCCTTCTTGTTTTTGTATTTCTAGTGCCTGATGAAATATGTCCTGAATAAGGTCTGAGGCATGTTGTGTTGTTGCGCCTTTTTCTTGTATTTGTGTAAGCAGCTGTTTATATTGAACGTAATAATGTTTATATTTCTCTCGCCTTTTTGATACTCCTGTTTTTCCTTGTATTACATCAATAATTACACCTGGTATAGAAGTCAAAGCTAAAAGAACTGGAACTGTCGGAATTGCCGCTATTACAGCAGAACTGACAAGAATTCCCTTAGTCACATTAAGAGCCATATCAATTCGGCCCATTAATTTATAACTGTGACGATATGCAGCGCTAGTTCTTTCGATATAGTTGGCCAACTGTTCAACACTTTCAACAACTGAGACGTGCATTTTTTTTACTGTATATGTAATGGATGATAAAAAATAATTGTAGTAATATAGAGAGTCAATATGGCAAAAGTAGGAGAAGATTTTGAACTCGAGAATTTAGGTGAAACAAATTTGGGTGATGATGACCTTGCTGCTACTGCTGAAACATCTTTTGACAATGAAACCTTTGCAAACCACGATCCTTTACTGGATAGCCCGCAGGTGGGTCGTTTGACTGACAGAGAGTAGAAATTACAAAACAAATGGCTGACCAATACTTAGATATCAATATGATTACCGACTTTGATAAACGAAGATTAATGCATACGAATGCTAGTATTAGGAATGGAGAGCTGTATTATCGAGACGCCAGGCTGACATCACATAAAGGCAAGAGGTATCCTCAATAAAAGGTAAGGGAGCTGCAGAATTTAAAAGAGATATATTAGAAATGGCCCCAGATTTTGTAACACAATTGACTGATAATGAAGCAAAAATGTTATTGAAAAGGCCGGCCGATAAACTCAAACCCTACGACATTGGACGACTCAGAAATAGAATAACAGATTTAAGAGTAAATTTTAGCAATAATGCCGATGAAATACGTACTATCGAAAATAAAATCGATGAATGGAATAATGAAAACCCTGAATATAGAGCTATTAATGATGAATTAAAGATTGCGAATATGAGTATTAGCGAGCTTAACAATGAAAAAGTAAAAAAAAGGCTAGAGAAAAGAGAAGTTGAAAAAACAGTTAAAGGAAATTCCTGAAGATCACACCTACACAAAAGGAAAAGCCGAAAAACTACTAGCTGAACTCATAACAAGAGAAGCTAAAATTGTTGATCGAATTGAATATGAACATGATAAGATCAGTGGGGCACGTGAAAACCTGGCTACTACTAGGTCTCTTCGTGATGCAATTTCCAATCCAGAATTATCACTCATGCTGAAGCTGACAGAATTATTTAGGTATAACAATCACTGCAATACTGACTGCCCTTGGAATGACAATATCAACAATTGCCCTAGCTGTGACTAAAGGAGGACGGGCAGCAGGAACTCCCTTACAAAAAAGTCCTATTGGACTCCAATAGGAATCAGTCTGATAGCATTGTCCAATAGTATTTTGAGACAATGTCCAATGAGACAGTCCCATAGTAGTCCAATAGGAATGGACACCTGTCCTATGAGACAGTCCCACAGTAGTCCAATAGGAATGCGACACCTGTCCTATGAGACAGTCCCATGGTAGTCCAATAGGAATGCGACACCTGTCCTATG
>LD346096.1:18564-78333 GCA_001465055.1 Ptychodera flava | reverse complement strand
CTTACTGACAGCGACAAAGTATAGATAAACAAGGCGCAGTTAGACTACATATTAATTACTATTAGTGTTTGTATTACAATCAGTTACCTATGCACTGGCTTTGCCGTGGTTGTAAGACAGAGGATGGGGAAATTGCAGCCCTGATGAAGATACACAAATTTTTGGTACTCCAGGGGACTTGAATGGTGGTGCAGAGGACGGAGGATTGGCAATCATCACCGAATGGGAGAAGAACATCGCCGAACTTAAGAAGAACCGTCAAACAGGTGAGGAAAATATTCGACCCCAAAATGGCAGCCAGCAGGATAATTCTAAGGGAACCGCCTCTCAAAATAGCAACATGAGATCTTCGGGCATGGCCCCTGGGCAGTCACATGATCAGCCAAAGCCCACCAATTCTGTGTCCACTGTCGTTCATACCAAAGACTTTAAGATTAAAGGTGAACTTTGGGAGCCAGAAGATACTGATCCAATGATGGTTATAGACATAATTGAGCAAATGGAGGATGGGAGAAGTAAGGGCTGCAGTGAGAAGAAAATTTGTCAGAGCTGTATTTCAAGCATTGCGCAAGACAGTAGAATTTGGGAAGATGTTTCGAAGTAACAGCAATGTGACTTTTGAAGACGTAAAGAATTCTCTGAAGAATCAATACTTGCAAATGCATGCAGGGGATATTTTCAGAGAAATGGATACCACCATGCAGAGAGAATCAGAGACATTGCCAAACTTTGTGTACAGAGTGATAAGATGTACATAATCTAATACTGACGATTGCAACATCTGAAGCCGAAAGGAGGATGTACTCAAAGGAGACGGTTGATGAAGCACTCCTGAAGGTTACAGATCAGGAATTCGAGACCCAGACTCAAAGAAGATGTCAGATCCATATCTCAAGCTAGGAGACAATGGTGAGTTGAACCACCATGAAATCCGTAAATTTCTCTAGTTGCACAGAAAACAGAAAAGAAGAGCTGGAAAAAAAGATGGAAGACAATGTTTTGCCGTGTTGGCCACTGAAACATGTTGCATGCAGCAATATTTTACACAATGGGTCCTACACTGTCCCTGTACAGTGCAATTACTTGACCTATTGAGCAATATTATGCCCTGCAGGGCACATACAAGTGACATACATACTGTTTACAAAAAAGTATAGAAAGTAGTCAGTAAAATAACATTACTTCTTTTTAACCTGCACGCACAAAACTAGTTTAATATTCATTCTTTCTTTCCTGTTTCTCCACCATCTTTGCCATGAAGCTGTATTCTACACTTTTTAAGTCCTCTATAGCATGCTCCTTAAGCCCAGAATGCATTTGGGGCTCTAAATGCATTCTGGGCTCCAATGCATTATGGGTAGGCATTATGAAAACAATATGGCCGCCAGTGAAAAGACACAAGGCAGTTGCAGCTCTAAAAAATGACTGTGTAGCAACATAACCAGGTGTTTGACAGCTTTTATTCTCTGCATTATGGCAAGGTTAGGTAGGATAGATTATTATATGTCAATGTTTTGCTTTTGAAGACTGAAAAGTTACAGATACAGTCATGTTCACAGGCAAGGTAGTTGTGTAGTTAGGGATATGATTTTACATACAAATAATGCATTGATATTTACGTGAGACCATGGAGGTAAAAGAAAGACCTCCGTGGTGAGACAAAGAAGCTATGAAAGAAAGGGTTTCGACTGTGTTACATAACAAAACAGGATATGGATTTCTAAATAATATTTTGCTCAAATATTGCCATCAGAAAGCCTGAATTCTTTCTATGTTGTGACTAGACCTAGACCTGGCTATTGAATAGTTAAAATTATGGTACTGAAAATTGATTGTTTTGTGTCATCAGCTTGGATACTTGACAATGCAGCATCTACTGAACCTCTAACACCTCACCTATAACAAAAGTCAAGATATGAGTTTTAAGCCAATGAGGTAGCAAGTCAAAAAATGTCTGAAAGGTAGATCTTGTAGCAGCACCAACTAACATTCAACACTTAGGCGTACACAGACTTGACTGAAGTGGCAAGTCTCCTTTATTGCTGTATTACATACACCCACACCGTATTAAAGATCTAGTAAATAAAAAAAAAAGAAACTACTAGTCTCAACATGGTGTGCTCAACGCACAGAATATAACTGTTCATGATGTCTCAACTTCTGTGATGTCATCATTGCAAATGAGCGCAATCTCTGTCCGATCATTGTCTGATAGTATGCCATGGGCATTGCTATAGTCCGCTGGCAGTGATAGTGACATTGTCCGTGTACACTGCACACTCTGGAAAACGATTCCGTATCTCATCAATAAATGCTCTAAACTACTTTAACATGCAGTAAATGTCTCTCATAAACTCATGCAATACAAACTACGTAAATATATTACCTCGTGGGCCTATTTAGTTGGTACTCTAGGTGAATTATCAGCGAACTTGAACTACTGCCTTGGTTCATATGGAATATAGGAAAAAAGATGGCTACCGCTGAATCATGGGAACAACAAATTGGCGGTAAACCACTGCTAAACACTAGAAGTTTAGTGTACTACTTTGAAATAGCTTTAGGTTCATATATATGTAATTTCAAACTTCTACTGATCAAGAAAATATTAATAAATCTTATGAAAACTTTACGATCTGTAGTGTGACCAACAACAACACTAGGGGGCGCTGTTGACTTCAGAATACTCTGCTGCATCAAGTTCACTACACTCCAACCAAATTACTTATTCATCAGTAATTTCAGAGTTTTATGTAATGCTCTGAAAAAGTACATGAGTGTTTGAAAAGTTCACTCCTTTTCAGTCAGAACGATCAATTTCTCGACTGGTCTCAAATCTTAGCCTTTCTCACTAGACTGTCATTGCCTTCGGTTGTCTCAATCACGATACCAACTGGCCAATCCATACAATGAAACTGGTCATCTGCAATTAAGACGACGTGTCCCACCGCGACATTTCGCCTTGGCACATTCCATTTCTGTCGTTTTGTGAGGGTAGTCAGATACTTATTCCTCCATCTGCCCCAGAACTGTTCTGCAAGATACTGCACTCTCCTCCAACGTTTCCTGATGTACATGTCTTCCCTTACAAATTTACCGGGAGGGGTAGAGCTGATGAGGATTTCATTGTGAGTTAATGATTTGGCGTTAATGGCTCAGGACTCATGGGATCATTGAGAGTCTCTGCTGTCAGTGGACAGCTATTCACAATGGCCATAACCTTATAGAGAGAGTGCGTAGGGATGCTGAATCTAGACGCCCTGAAGACTGCTGTAAAACTAAGGACAGGACACTTCTCACTGTTCTGATTTGCCTTTCCCATACACCACCTGTGTGACTGGCGTGTGGGGAATTCATAACACTCACATTGCTGCTCTGTGAGAAATACTTCAATTCTTTCTGTGTCTAACTCGCTAATAGCCTTTTGGAACTCATTCTGGGCTCCAACGAAATTGCTTCCCTGGTCAGACTGTAGTTGCTGCACAGGACCTCTGATAGCGATGAAACATCTGAGGCTGTTAACAAAGCAATCTGTAGACATGTCATCAAGCATTTCGATGTGTATGGCTCTGAAACACATACATGTTAACAGAAGTCCATACTTCTTGTGATGTTTCCTTCCGTCTTTAATTATAAAGGGGCCAAAACAATCCATACCACAAAATGTGAAGGGTGGTGATGACTGTACTCTATCTTCAGGCAAGTCTGCCATCTTCTGCTCTTCTACAGGTAGGCGAAGTTGACGACATGTGACACACTTGTGAATGCAAGAGGAAACAACCTTGACAACCAATAGCCATTTGCTCTAACACTGTTGAGTGTCATACCTCTTCCTTGATGCTGAACTTCACCATGAAAGTGCGAAACGATTAACCTTGTGACATGGCTATCTCTGGGTAGAACAACGGATGTTTGATGACATCGGGACTCTTTGAATTCTTCAAACGACCTCCGACTATCAATACACGGCTGTCATCAAGAAATGGGTTCAAATTGTAGATGCTACTGTTTCTGTTCACCTTAGATGACTTCTTTATTTCTTTGATCTCTTTGGCAAAGGCTTGACCTTGGATCGACTTGATTATGAATATTTCAGTTTCGTGTCTTTCTTTAGGAGTGGATTGATTGCTGCTACCTTTTCTGTTTCTTGCGACTCTTCTAATGCGTGATAATGCTCCCACCGCCCTGGACCACATGGAGAAGCAGGATATACGATTCTCAAAATTGAGCAATTCTTGTGTTGCACTACTTGCGAAGGTAGTCACAGTTTTCACCTCTGGGTCGCCAACACTTAATTCGTAGCCTGGTTCATCTACTAACTTCAACTCTCTTTCCCAAAGAAAGTCTGGTCCTTTGCGCCAATTTGAGTTTAGTAACTCTGTCGCAGAGACTCCTCTAGATGCGTGGTCTGCTGGATTCATTCTGGTTGGCACATAATGCCACTGACTGTGCTCTGATACTTGTCTGATCCTTTGGATCCTATTAGCCACGAATACATGGAATTTTGTGGCTTCATTTGCGACGTACCTCAGTACTACTTGTGAGTCTGTCCAGAAATACTCTTCGTCAATATTGATATTTAACTCTTCTTTACGTTTACTGCTTATGTTTGCAGACACCACCACTGCAGTCAGCTCTAGACGTGGTATGGTGATTATTTTGATTGGAGCAACTCTTGCCTTTCCTGCTATGAACGAACAGTGTACTTGATTCTGACCAACGAGTCTTGGGTACAAGCACTGTCCATAGCCGCTAGTGCTGGCATCTGAAAAGAGATGTAGTGCGGTGGTCAGGACTGGTCCAAAATCTGGTGGTATGTAGCTCCTTGGTATTTGAATTTCCTTCAAAGTCTCAAAATCAGCCTTCCACTTCCCCCATAGTGGGCGTAGGTTGCCGGGGAGTGGCTCGTCCCAGCTGATGTTCTTCTGACACATTTCTGGAGAACTATTTTGCTAATTATTAAACACAAATGGAGCAAGGAATCCGAGCGGATCATAAATAGATGCTACTGTAGACAGGATACCACGCCGTGTTGTAGGTGAGAACTCTTTAGCCAATTAACACAAATGGAGCAAGGAATCCGAGCGGATCATAAATAGAGGCTACTGTAGACAGGATACCACGCCGTGTTGTAGGTTGATCTTTGGCCTGTATGTTGATTTAAATGTGTCTGTCTCTACGCACCACTGGATACCAAGTACTCTCACTATTGGTAGACTGTCATGACTCAAGTCCACGTCTTTTATTCCACTGGCTCTTTCATCGATGGGAATTGAGTCCATTACTTCTCGGCTGTTCGAGATAAACTTGTGGAGATGTAATCCTCGCTTTGCGCACACTGTTTGTGCCTCTTTTACGACTTTGATTGCTTCATCTGTTGATTCTTTACTTGTAAGACCATCGTCGACATAGAATTCTTCTTGTAAGAAGCTTGCTGCTAAGGGAAACTCTGTCTTGTTCTCATTAGTTAGATGTTTCAAACCATAATTTGAGCATCCAGGAGACGATGCTGCTCCAAATAGATGTACTTTCATGCGATATACGTGGGGTTCAGTGTTGATGTCAACGCTCTCCCACCATAAAAACCTTTGGTAATTGCGATCTTCATCGTGTACAAGGAATTGATGAAACATCCTCTCTCTGTCGCAGGTGACTGCTATAGGATATTTTCTGAACCTACACAATACACCAACCAGATTGTTTATTAAGTCTGGTCCTGTGAGTAAATGTTCATTCAAGGAAGTCCCTCCATGGCGTGCTGAACAATCAAACACTACTCTTATCTTCTCAGGTTTGTGAGGGTGGTACACCCCATGGTGCGGTATGTACCAGACTTGTCCTTCGGCGACTTTGGAGTCTGCTTTCTCAGCATCACCTTTCTCTAGGACGTCGTTCATAAATCTCTTATAGTCTGCATAATACTTTTGATCCTTGATGAACTTCTTCTTCAAATGTTGCAGGCGAATTGCTGCTGCTCTCTTGTTATCTGGCAGTAACGGTTTTCCAGACGTAAATGATAGTGGCATACAGTAATGACCATCTTCTCTCTGCTGTATGCCCGTCTCTAAAATGTTGAGGAACTGGATATCCTCCCGTGAAATGGTTTTCTCTCCATGGGCCTTTTCTGTGAAGTCAGCTGCCAATGTGTTGATCACTTGTTTCAGAGACAAGAAAGGAACCTCCTTTACAGAGCCTCGGTTGCAGAAATGCATGCCATTATGATTCGCTGAATCTTCATAGCCTACAATGGTCCATCCCAGGTCAGTCTTGACAGTGTAAGGTTCATCACCCTTTCCAATTATAGTCTCTCTTGGTGCCAGTGCTTGTGGGCAGTTGTAGCCGATGAGCAATCCTACTTCACAACCTTGCAATGGGGAAGCTCTTGGGCTATTCTATGTAGATGAGACCATCTATTTCCTGTGCTCGAGGTAGGGATGTGAGATCTATCAGTTGGAATGAAGTCTCTGGTATATGATTGTGGAATGTCTATGCGAGTAGATGAAGACATACCTCTGACAATAAGATTTGAGATCACCTTACAGTCAATAATGGATGATGCTGAAGACATCGTTGACAGTTTCAGTCGTACTGGTTGACATTCACTAGAGACTGATTTCGCAATATCTTCCAGGATGAATATTGAGTCGCTTTGTGTATCCAGCAATGCATTTGTAAGGACTTATTTTGAGGGAGACTCTTTGGTAGACACCCACACTGGAACTATCATAGACGTACCTTTGCCATCTCCCAACTCAGCTTTGCATGACACTGCTGATGCGTCTGACATTTCGTTGGTTTTGTTGGGAGGTTTTTGATCCTTGGAGTCATCATGAAGACTTGTTGGGTGTCTTTTCTTGCACTTTTCGCATGTTAACTTTCGCCTACACTCTCTTGCATTATGTCCTCTCTTGAGACAGCTGAAACATAATCTGTTTTCTTGAATATATTTCTATTTCTCTTCCAGCGATCCTTTCTCAAATTCGGGGCATGTGCTATGTTCATGATCAGACTTATTACAAAACATACATGGTTTTGGTACATATGTCTTTGCGTCAGACATTGGTTTCACACCGGATGATTCTTTGTTGACTTCTCTTGCCTCTGTTGTGAGTGTGGTACCTTTGTTTCGGCTGCCTCTTCTTCCCTTATCACTGGATTCTCTCTTTTCTGTGAGGCTTGATTCCTTCATGGCATACAATGAGGAAATGGGATTGTAGGCAACACGTGCTTCCTTTCCTACATATTTTACGAAATCATCAAAGCTTGGATACTCTCCAGAACTGTCTAGCGTTTGTGTCACTTCACGATTCCAACGTGAAGTAGCCCAATCTGGTAGTTTTATTAATCATTGCTGATTCTCTTCGCAGTCGTTCAGAATTTTCAGCTCAGGTACATGTGGAATTGCGTCTTTGCAAGCTCTGAGGAAATCTGCAAACTCTTGTAGACCAGCTGAATCTTTGGGGCCAATTTTCTGCCATTTGGGAAGTTTGTCTATGAAGGCTTTCTGTACTTTGAAAGTATGGCCATACCTTTCTTCGAGTAAGTTCCATGCAGGTGTGTATGATCCCTCAGAATTACTTTAGAAAAATCCTTCTACTGCTGTCTGTGCTTCGCCTCCCACATATCTCTTCAAATAGTACATTCTTTCTGCTGCTGTGATACCTTTGCTCCCTATAAGACTCTTGAAGTTGGTTTTCCATACTGCTGTGGGTCACCGGTGAATATTGGTGGCTCTGGCATTGGCAATCTGCTGACTGAAAGGTTATTCTGTAAAATGTGAGCTAGGGAGGAAGTATCCATACTGTGATGTGCAGTATACTGTGGTGTGATATCCTTTGAAGAAAGAACACGGTTATTATGCTTTGTCAAAATGTCCTCCGCATTATCTCATCTCTGTGGACATTCTGACATAGCTGGTCATACACTCTGAACTTTGCTCTGGCTTTCTCTATATCTTTCTCTTTCTCCATACGTTCCATCTCTCCTTTCTTTTTCTCTTGTTAATGACGCAGGAGTTCCCTTTGATACTCAAGTTCCTCCAGCTCTGCTTGTTTAGTATCTCTGACTCTAAGCAGTTCCAACTCTGCCCTTTGCGCTGCAAGTTCAGCAGCTGCCTCTGCTCATCTCTCTACTGAAAACAGGGAGAGATGAGAATAGCTCTGTACTAAATATGGACCTGTTGAAGTCATGTTGCAGCATGTCATGTAGTTGCTGATCAGTGTTCTCTTCACTGGTATACTAGCTTTCTCTTGTTTATGATCACTTGAAGTAATTGTTTTGTGATACTGTACAAGTGTCCGTCTGTCTCAGCATTTCTTGTTCCGGAATACAAACTTCACGCAGGGCTTCATATGTTTTGATTACTTCACCCCTTTTCATGTGCAGTGATGTTTCAAGACTGTCAAGCGTTTCTGAAGCCTAATAGCTCTTTAAGGTTGTTCGTACTGATTTAGTAGCTAATTTCCAGGGTCCGTAATTTTGAGTAAAGGCCTTTCTCAGTCTATTCTCTTTCTTCACTCTCTGTGTTTCCTGAAATTCTGCTATTTTCTGAGTGAGATTAGGAACTCTTTCACTCCTACGAGGTTCTCTGCTACTGCTATCAGCTGCCGTGCTGAGCTTTATAATTTCATCTTGAATTTCTTGCATATGTTGCAGAATTCCGTCTCTTGCAGCTTCACTAGTTTCTACTTCCAAAGTGTCTTGGAGTTCCTCTAATTTGTGTTCTAGGTGGGCAAGTCTCTCTGTCTCCATGTTGCTTTGAGGTGATATTACTGCTCTGACGGTGAGCTTGTAATTTCACCTTGCTCTGTACCTCAGCTTAGCTCACTTGGGTTGCTACTCCTGACTCTGTGTACATCACCTTGGAAGGCAGAGATCTTACTGTAGCAGCACCAACCAACGTTCAACACTTAGGCATACACAGACTTGACTGATGTAGCATATCTCCTCTATTGCTGTATTACATACACAAACACGGTAAGATCTAGTAAATGAAAACAAATAAACTACTAGTCTCAACATGGTGTGCTCAACGTATAGAATATAACCGTTCATGATGTCTCAACTTCTGTGATGTCATCATTGCAAATGAGCGCAATTTCTGTCCGATCATTGTCTGATAGTATGCCATGGGCATTGCTATAGTCTGCTGGCAGTGATAGTGACATTGTCCGTGTACACTGCACACTCTGGAAAACGATTCCGTATCTCATCAATAAATGCTCTAAACTACTTTCACGTGCAGTTAATGTCTCTCATAAGCTCATGCAATACAAACTACATAAATATATTACCTCGTGGGCCTATTTAGTTGGTACTCTAGGTGAATTATCAGCGAACTTGAACTACTGCCTTGGTTCATATGGAATATAGGAAAAAAAGATGGCTACCGCTGAATCATGGGAACAACAAATTGGTGGTAAACAACTGCTAAACACTAAAAGTTTAGCGTACTACTTTGAAATAGCTTTAGGTTGATATATATGTAATTTCAAACTTCTACTAATCAAGAAAATATTAATAAATCTTATGCAAACTTTACGATCTGTAGTGTGACCAACAACAACACTAGGGGGCGCTGTTGACTTCAGAATACTCTGCTGCATCAAGTTCATTACGGATCTTAATTTCAATGCGTTGTATACTTGTGCAGTTTCAGCTGTGAGAGTCATTTTGAATTTTTAAATACAGCTTTGCATAATATTTTGTATATCTCAATAATTTGTCATTTTTTGTGACTTTTGAAATAAAGTTTATTTGTATAAAGATACTAGGTTTTGTATTCAGTGTTCTTTTAACACATTTTCAGGTTTGTAAATAGTATTCCTTCAAGAATACTTAAAATATAAAAACAGACATTTTCCAAAGGGCCCTACAACATAACATAGCAGCCTTTAAGGCCCAATAGAGTTCATCTTCATTTGAGCAGTGCTAGTGTCCCATAGGTACCCTACTAGTGTCTAATAGCGTGACCCTACAGGAAAAACTGCTGGTGTTTTATAGGGTGGCCCTGCAGGGGCCCTGCTGGTGTCTTACAGGGCGGCACTACAAGGACCCCTCTAGTGTCTTATAGGGCGGCCCTGTAGGAACCCCTCTGGTGTCTTATACGGCGGCCCTGTAGGGACCCCTCTAGTGTCTCATAGGGCAGCCCTATAGGGAACCCTCTAGTGTCTAATAGGGCGGTCCTACAGGGACCCCTCTAGTGTCTTATAGGGCAGCCCTATAGGGACCCTTCTAGTGTCTTAAAGGGTGGCCCTACAGGGAATACTGCCGAAATACTATAAGACCGCCCTATAGGGCAGTCCTATATGATTTCCCAATAGGATGCAATAGGGTTTTTTGTAAGTGTGGGGACTCTAGGAATTGGTGCGTATTCCCTTTGGACTAACAAATGAACCACCAGCTTTCCAAAGACATATAGAAGAATGTTTCGATGGACTAAGTTATGTCCTCTGTATTCCATATTTAGACGACATCTTGGTCTACAGAAGGACATTTGATGAACACATACAGAATATCAGAAAAGTCTTACAGTGATTGCAAGAACATGGCATAAAGCTACAAGCAAAGAAATGTGACCTATTCAAGAGAAAAGTGGGCTATCTGGGGAAGATAATATCAGCAGACGGATACAGAACAGATCTGGCAGATACAGCAGCTGTACTAGCCCTAAAGGAAAGAAAACCATCAACAGTAGATGAACTGAGTAAACTGCTTGGATTCATCGGGTATTACCAACAATACATCAAAGACTTTTCAAGAATAGCAAAACCATTTATGACTTACTGCCAGTTTCGTGAGATGAAGGAGAAAATGACAGCATCAACGACAAGAAGAAATCTAAGGTAAAGAAAACAGCAAAGGGTGGACAGATCAACAAATGCAAATATTGGACAGCCTCACCTGTTTAGTAGATGCACCTTTGATGGCCCGCCCAGACTATGAACAGCTGTATGTACTTCACACCATGCTTCAAACAAGGGACTTGGCTCAGTACTTTATCAACGGCAAAATAGCAAGATGGTTGTCATCGGTTACAGATCCAGAACACTGACACCGGCAGAGAAGTACCACCTTGACTCTGGAAAACATGAGTTTCTGGCACTCAAATGGGCAATAAGAGAGCGATTCCGTGATTACTTGTACTACACACAATCCTTCACTGTCTACACAGACAACAATCCACTGACTTATGTCCCTACAACGGCAAAGCTGAATGCCACCGGACACAGATGGGTAGCAGAACTGGCAGACTATAACGTCAACATCAAATATCGCCCAGGGAAAGTGAATATTGATGCTGATGTGCTATCAAGAATGCCTATGAATACTGATGAACTCATGGCAGAACACTCATGTGATGTCTTCAAAGCAACTGTCCGATCAACCAAAGCTATCGACACCGGTGATGCAACATTGCTAACATCAGTGACAAATAATCCAGTGACATTAGAGAAGAACATCATGAAGACTAAGCCTACTGCAAAACCCCAGATAAAGAAAGACCAAGCCTGCAATCAATCAACTGATCGAATACAAGCTACTGGTGGCCGTTGACCAAGTCAAAGAGAGTGCAGAGGCAAACCACAACAGACGACGGCATTTATGAGAGAGTGGAATACCTTAATCGTCGATAAAGATGGAATTCAGCATCGAAAGACTGCAACCTGATTACAACTCATTCTGCCCCAGCAATACAGACCACTTGTCTTCAAAGAGCTCCATGAAGATATGGGACATCTTGGTGTAGAACGGTTAGTAACTCTGGTACGGGACAGATTCTATTGGCCTCAGATGCAGAAAGAACATAGAATAGTACATTACAAAACACTGCAGCTGTATCAAGCAACCAAATGTGATGGCGAGAGCACCACTGACAAACATCGTCTCAACATCACCATTTGAGATAGTATCCATTGACTATCTGCACTTGGAGAAGAGCAAGGGAGGCTACGAGTATATTCCGGTATTGGTCAACCATTTTAGCAGATTTGCTCAAGAATACCAGACCACCAAAAAATAAGTTACAGCAGCAGTGGATAAGATTTTCGATGATTTCATTCCACGTTTTGGATTTCCGGCCAGACTTCATCATGACCAAGTTACTGAATTTGAGAATAAGCATTTCGCACAACTCCAAAAGCTTACCTGTATGAAAGCATCAAGAACAACGCCTTTCATCCCATGGGCAAAGGACAAGTGGAACGCCTAAACCGAACACGTCTGTCGATGTTGAAAGTCCAGCTGGAAGGATTCACTCCACAAAGTGGTCCATGCATACAACTGTACCAGAAATGAAGCAACAGGATACTCTCCATTCTATTTACTGTTTGGAAGATCTCCATGGTTACCAATTGATATCCTGTTTGATATCAAAGAGGACAAGCATCAAGGTGACTATCTACAGGATGTTGAAAAGTGGAATGCAAGAAGCATATAAACTAGCATCCCAGAACTCCGACAAAACAGCAGCAGGTTGAAAGAAGTACTACTACCAAAAAGCTCAAAGCACTGAACTCCAACCAGGTGGCAGAGTGCTGGTGGCAGAGTGCTTGTACGAAATCTGACTCAAAGAGGCGGACCAGGCAAACTCCAATCATACTGTGCAGACAAAATCCACATCGTGAAAAAAAGAAAAGGTACGGACAGTCCTGTTTATGAGGTTATAGCAAGCTGGTAGATAAATACAGTATCTCTCTTCGACAAATGATCACTGATGGCATCGGTGACATGGGGCCTTAGTTAGTGACCACTACCTATCTGACTTACAGATTGATATATGGCGGGTGCCACATGTGGGGCAGGATGCGCTTACTATTTTCGAAACACCTGACATCACTTCTTGGTCTTTTGGCCAGAGGTCCATAAGTCTTTCTTTCATGAATTTGACTTTGTTTGTGTACTGTCTATTTACTGTCTGTTCTGTGCTGTTTTGTGTCTATGTTTACAACTATTGTCTTTCATATTCTGACCTGGTGTTATTGGATTATGGATTGGTATGATGGCGATTATTTTAGACCAGAAACTGGTGAAGGAAGAATCAGAGTGCAACATCGCAATCTGCTCCTGCCTTGTGATGGACTACCTGTGGAAATCTAATCTCCTGCAGCAACGCCTACATCAACCTGCCAGGTGAGAAGGCAAAGTCGCAGGCACAGACCAGACAGCCAGCCAACTGCAGAAGTCAGTGAAAGTGACAGCGGCAACACCATTGATGAAGATGAAAATTATCATTTCTACATGACACCACCTAGGAACACTGCATCAGCTGATGAGCAGACAGAACACATCCAGCTGGAAACACAAGTGGATCAACCTGGAGATGTTACACATCACAAATTAAATCCAGAAGTTCCTATTTTCCAGCCAGCGTGATCACCACCTTTAGAGCAGCCCCCTGAAGAGCCAGCAATGCCACAGAGGGATAGCACCACATCAGCAGATTACCAAACTAAGCACCAAGTACAACAACCAAATGTACCTGAATGCTCACAAGGTGAGTCAACTGTTAATGTTCCAGAAATAGACACGACAACCAGACGATATCCAACCAGAGAAACCAGACCACCATCTATGTAGCTTATATATCGATAGGACAGCCTGAATATCACCGCATCGACCAACATGTTGATGTTGCTATGGTTACACCCCCCCCCCCGCATCACTACGACAGCCAACACCGATGTGGTACCCACTGTATATGCCAGTGCAGGCTACACTATATATGTGGATGATACCAATGATGCAACCACAACCACTAGTATATCCACATGGTATACATTACACCAAACAATGAACCAATCTATTGCTGAGGACACTGCATCAGACTGAATCTGACCTGGAATGAACTGTGATGACCTGCACTGTTTGCAAACAGTTGATGACCTTGATTGACCCACTTGAACTCTTAGTTCAATTATACTTTTTGGCTTTAACTCATTCAATTATTCAGCTCCTGTTTAATTGTTTCTAGCTATACACTGCCTGAAATACCAAATTCACAAACAAATTTGGATTTTCAAAAGAACATTATGAAATTACTTGCAAAAGAATTTCAATAACATTTGAAGACATTGCATTTGTGTACCATGGAACTTATTGACCAGACTTCTCAGAGTATTGTTTACGAAATGAGATGAACTCTGTGATACCAAGACACTGCCATGAAAAGGAACACTTCCATGCAAATACTGAGCAATGAATTCTTATTTTCAAAAACTGCTCAGAAGACCTACAAAATTGAATAGTATCTAACATTTTGCATCTTTTTGGCAAATGACTGGGACGACATTTATTTAAGGAAGGGAGATATGCAGTAAACTGACTAGAAAATTTTGCATTTTCAAAACAGATCAACGTGCTATGACCGCTGGACTGACGTGTTATATGCAAACGATTTGTACAAATTTTATGTTGTGACAAAATTGCAAACCTAGAAATCAAGCATTGAAGTTGACTACCATGATGCGATATGTATTGATATTTATCAGACAATACTGGACACATAAAATAAGACAGTATCACATAAAGTATAGCATACTTTTTGACTGCTATGAAGTTTTGTAAGTTGGACCCTTGACATGTCTCATTTTAAAGTGACAAAACAACGTGCAAGGAGATGTTATGCAACGTTTACAGACCTCATTATGATAATCACTGTAGCAAATACAAGAACAAAGACAGACATTGTATGTATATACGGACAGGAGTTGAATGCAGACTACTGATAAGAACAGACGTGTATACAGTCTATTACCAGAGTAACTATATCTCTGACGAGGATTTATGAATCTGTGGCATTTTTAGGCCAACCATATTTCGATGTGGAAATCACAGAAAGACATGATAAATTATGTCTAAATTGCATTTTGTTACGGATTTCAAACCTAAGAAAATGACGTTTTCAAGTATTTTTTACAGAAATCGCTGCAAATTTTTCAACGAATTCGAAAATTTAAACTGTGCGAGGTGCGCGATACATTTTGCTGCTAGGCATTTTTCTAGTTTGGAAAGAGAAAAACATTTGTGTGGAATTGGCTTTTAAGTTGATGTTTTACGAGTGTTGACTGGATTGTACATTTTTCTCATAGGGATGGCCGCTCCCAAAAATGGCAACCTCTGAGTATTAGCAACACAACGAGGCCAGACGTGAAATTTTTGACGATTCAATTTCAGGTTAGTACGGATCACAAATAGCAGCATATATCGATTGTTACAATCTACAGCATGAGTAATGGCAGGACCTGTAGTCAAGGAAAAGTAATAAAAAATCACGGTCAATTTCGCTTGTTAGGGATCCCCCGCTCATTGACGTTTTTGTGGAGGGACCGTGTTTCAATGATCATTGGGGCAGACAGTAGTTTTGATCAGAATCCTAAGACGATATTTGGCAGCCTAATCCGAGTCATACCAGTCGTATCGGCGAGCCGTGTATTTGTAGTTGCTTTGCCACATACCGAATGTATTTGAGACACTTTTGCACCTTTGAAAAAGCACCCGGTGCAGTGGATACATTTCTAAATGTTCAACATCTCTTGGAGAAGGTCCGGCCGTTCTGTATAAATAAATGGTACGTTCCACTGGAGGCCAAATCACACAGAAAGGTCTTTCAGCATGCCTCGCACAGGCGTTTGCTCCCTCTCATTCTCGTACCGCTCCCGTACTCGAACGCATGAGGGTATTTAAATAATTTTGCGCATGCGTGGTGGTAGGTAAACGATTTCTCTCTGATGACGTACGCGTTGTACGGTACGGTGGACCGGCTTCCAGTCGCAGCTGAGTTATTGGCTGGCCAAGCATTCATCCCACGATCTACGCAACAGCCTTCATCCCACGATCTACGCAACAGCCTACTATTAGCGCGACAGTCTGCTGTTGTTTAGGCCTTCAGTTCAAATACGTCAAGAAACGATAAAAGGAAATGTTTTTAACGTAAAATAAGACCTTAGGATAGCTTAAAGTCGCATAATAAGAGGCTCACATCAGCCAACAGTCCCAAAAAATTATAGCAGCAAGGTTTTATGCGGTAAAAGTACCTCGTGCCGCCGTGTACCATTTCAACGGTTAACCTTATTTGATTTTTTTAAATTTTGACTGTGATATTTCAAATAAAGAGTTCAACTCCACACCTCTGACTGCTTTCTTTATTACTACAAGTAATTTTATTAATTTTGACTGTGGTTTTTCAAATAAAGATTTCGACTCCACACCGTCTGACTGCTTTATATGTTACCGACAAGTCCTTATCTCCTCTCCAACTTGTATATACACCACTATAATTACTCAGAAAACATTGCCAACTTGCTAATCGGCTGTCCGTATCAGCGGATTAATTGATTGAGTCAACAACACAGCCGTCACACATGTAGTAAAATAAGGAAAGGCTTGAAGATCACAGACACAGTGTAACAAAAACTGCAAATCTGAGCTGATATAAAAGTCAATCAAAATTTAACGACAATCAAAAGCATCGCTATACCGATGAACTGTTACATGCCAAAGTACGCCGTCTAAAATGGTCATATTCAGCCAGAAAACCAACCTACATTTTTTAGTCATTCATGGTCCCATGTCGTCCGTAAGAGCGGAAGTCGGAAGTAGAACCTTTTGCCCTCAAACCTGTTTATTTCCAGTCCAGAACACGCTGCCCTGGAAGATATCCCATAATGCATTGCTGTAAGACCAACGCCTAAACCAGAAATCGGCTCATTTGGCGTCAAGACACCAAGGCGAACGGATCGCCTCCGCTCATCCAATCTTGCCGCATATGGCAATCAATTGCGATAATCGACGAATGCCTTATTCCAAAAATCAGTAAATGACATGCATTATCCCTCCCCACTTCAGTGACACACGTTCCCTAGTCAGTAAATGACAATGGGGCCGGGGTACCCCCAGGCCTCCTACAAGTATCAAATTCTTGTAGCGAATTCGAAGCAAGCAGCTTTTCTCACAGAAAAAAGTTGCATAATGTACTAGTAAAACGTTGTCAGGTAACATGAAAAGTGACTGAGGTCGAAGTGACTAAGGCACCGGGATTGATCTGACCACAACCAACGACAAGAGAGTGTGAATTACTTGCATCGAAACGGACAGGGATCGAGGTGATCTGCTGCCCCGGCCCCCAGCTGCAGGCCTAGCGGCCTGGCTATGTTTACATAAGGCGTCCATATTTTAGAAAATCGCTAAAAGTAGGCAGAAAGAATGCCCCCTTACGTGAAAACTCAAGGGGTCGATAGGGGTCGGCTGACAGTTTGACACATTTCGTACCATTAAAAGTCGAATGATACTACATTGACTGGGTTGACGATCAAAAAACGTCCGGGGAAAAGTGAATACATTGGATGTTTGACCAAACTTTACAAAGCATCAATTTTTCAATCAAAAAATTCATGCGTAAAACTAATGAAAATTCGTAAAAAAATACCTCTGCCTTGTACATCAGGCAATAAAACGTCGTTGGCGTGACAATGAGTTTACTATAAAATACACAGTGGCTCTTAAAATTAATTTGAAAATGTAGCATACCGCGGTATCGCTAGATGGCCGACATTTCTGAAGCAAAGATGGAGTGGTGAATTCTGGGATATCTTCAACAAGTTAACATATTTCCCATGATGCGTTTGATCTTATATAATGTCAAAGTTCATACAGCATACTCGAAATGAGCAAACGTTTTGTATGAGCACGCTACACGACTGGTTTTAATCAATCCTACAAAAAAATCAAAACAAGGATTCAATTTGTATCCTTTTTGTCATAAAATTGCTAACGATGAGTTCGAGAATATAACCAAAACTTCTGTAAATCCTGCATAAAAAGAGCTGAAAGCTGTGGTATCACATTTCCTGCCTCTGCATCTACACAAACCTCCTTTGTCAATCGAGGTGGTAGCTTCTTCAGCCACGGACAAGGATAATTTTTCTCCTTGTAGCGAGGCTCGGACAGCATCAACCGAACGAACACCGCTGCAGGCAGCTTAATGTAGATTGATGTCATCGTGTATGCCAGTATTATACACTATCCATATTATTCGATGCCACCATCGTCACCGTACATTTGGCATCTATCGTAAACGTAGCACACCGTCATCGACTGTGACCGACTCATTAGCCCGGCATACCCGCTTAAATACATCAGTGACTATCCATACCAATGAAGTTCTCACCTACCGGTATTCCAAAAGATCCTCCTCTATGTGCACATTGTATCAACAAAACATCTTGAATGGCAAGGAACACGACTTAGACTTTCTAGTATTACCCCCGGGTATTACCAGGCTTACGAATTTGCTGACATATCCTTGCCTGTTGTCGTTTTAAAATGTTGGTGTTTTTCCCTTCCCTGTCCATGTCTAGCGTAAGTTATAGTATTTTCTCCAAAGACGGACAGCCCTCACTTCAGTTTCCGAGAACTAGATGGATAAAATCATCAACTTTTGTTTGTTAAGGTGCTGTTACTGCAAGCACGCCTTTTCAATAAAAACAATTTCATGGTATTTGACATATTGTCTGTGTATTCAATCTGTAAAAATGTCAGTGGCTGCGTTTAGGTTGTTGCACGGCACAACAGAGGGTCCTCGCTGACTTTTCTTCAAACACGCAACTCAACGACGGCAGCACATAATATGAATGAGCTAAAAGCATGAACTTAGCTTTTTAAAGTCCTAGGGTAGGAAAATGTAATCAGGAACTTAATCTATGTCATCAAAAATTTTGTAACGTTGCTGTTCTCCTTCAGGCCGTCCAGATTTATTTTAATTTTTTCTGAGCTGTCTCTCAACATGGCTGTTGTTAGTGACTTTTTAACTTTTCTACATGTTCTCTCCTGATCGGACGGACGGTAGCCTAGTTGATTTCATCACAGACAAGGAGTTTTAATTTCTCTCCACGAGAATATTTTAAGCGTCCACGGTCGTAGATTTCGGGTTTCCGATTTTTTTCCAATATTTTCTCTCCACAACCGATCGCGCCAGGTCGTGGCTGTAAAGTGTTGAATTTTCACGACGTCGACATTTTCTCAACGATCGGTCAAGAGGTCGTGGCTGTAGAGTGTTGAATTTAGCCCAACATTTTCTCAACGACCGGTCATGAGGTCGTGGCTGTAGAGTGTTGAATTTAGCCCGACATTTTCTCAATGATCGGTCATGAGATTATGGCTTTCAAGCTTTGACTTTTTTCCCTGGTAATTTTCCCCAAGACCAATCGTGAGGTCGTGGCTGTAAGTGTAAAGTGTGGAATTTTTGCAAAAATTTGTCTACATGACTGGTCGCGAGGTTGTGGCTTTCAGGTTTTCGACTTTTTTCAGTAATTTCTCTCAATGGCCGGTCACTCCTTTACCGTATATTTATAAATAAAAAGTTGTGTACCTTCCTGTTTATTTACGAATTCATGAATATTAAGCGTCCGTTAATTTTACGGACGACATCGTGACACTGTGTCTGTGATCTTCAAGCCTTTCCTTATTTTACTACATGTGTGACGGTTGTGGTGTTGACTCAATCAATTAATCCGCTGATACGGACAGCGGATCAGCAAGTTGGCAATGTTTTCGGAGTAATTATAGTGGTGTATACACAAGTTGGAGAGGAGATAAGGACTTGTCGGTAACATATAAAGCAGTCAGACGGTGTGGAGTCGAAATCTTTATTTGAAATACCACAGTCAAAATTAATAAAATTACTTGTAGTAATAAAGAAAGCAGTCAAAATTAATAAAATCAAATAAGGCAAACCGTTGCACAAAAAAATCCTCCCTCCCCACCCAAGGGGACTGATTTCTTCGCCCTGTGGTATTAAGGGATAGTTTACACTCTCGTAACCAGAGTTCTTATCGCGCGTTCGCTCAGAAACCCTATTATACGATAGTTTAATGTCGTATTCTATTACGTCATCATTCCGCTTGGTATCACATGAGATGTAGGCTGCGCACGCATGTCATATATACAAATCAGTGTGCTGTGAACGTTCAGCGAGGTTTTATTATTACTCAACGCGTATGCGTTGACTTCTTTGTCTTACTCTCGGCACGTCGTACGTTGATAGACTACTTTGTAACCGTAGCGTGGCTCGGTTTACTAACTGAAGCAACGTGGTTGCTTCATAGAATTTTCACTGATACTAGTGGTAGCGGAGTTTGGTGTGTGACCGACTGGAGTAACGCCGTTGCTTCACGACTTTCTTATTTGACGTCACAAGAAGTAGAACGACGTGGTCATTCTCTTTTTTAGTTACGATGGCAGCAAAGGAGGATAAAAGTGTGGCGGATATCGCCAACACTAGTCAGACTAGTAGCGGGACGGATATAATTCCGGTGGTTTCTGCTGGTAAAGTGAAAGGAAAAACGCAGAAGCCAAAAACAGCTGACGGGGGTACGGCAGCCATTGTGGAGGTGTTACAAAATATTTCCCACAACCAAACTTAGCAGGACAGTAAGATTACTGCTCCTTGTGAGCGTGTGGATAATATGCAAGAAGCATTTGAATATGTTGAGGAAGGTGATAATTCGCAGCAGGTTGAAAGTCCTGCCAAGAAACAAAAGACTTCAGATGCCTCCGAGTCAAATTTAAATGACACAGGTGCAGGCACGAGCTCTGGAGGTGATAAATCTGCGAGCGCCGGAGGTGATAAATCTACTGATCCTTGGCTATTTAAAGACTTTTCCGACAAGTTTATTGTCAAGGAGAAGTGTGACGAGGCAGTTGATGCTAGTCTAGCAGATATTATTGATGGATTGTTTCGTCAAGGCATTTCAGACGAGAAAACGGAGGAGCTGCTTAAGAAACATAATCGACTGGATAACTGTGAAGGCCTGATGAAAGTGCTGCTTAATCAGTTGGTATGGGACATCATACGTGCTGATACTCGGTCGATGGACTCGAAGTTTCAAACTGTTCAGGCAGCTCTAGTTAAAGGGTCTGCTATTCTAGTAAAGATGGTTGACTTGTTGGCGAAACAGTCAAATACGGAGCAAAGTCAGAAAATGTTTGATCTTGGTACTGATGCATTAGCTTTGCTGGGTCAAACTAATTATTTGTTAAATATGCGCAGACGAGATGCGATGAGAAATGATTTAAAACATGACTATGGACATTTGTGCTCGTCGTCTGTGCCGTTTACTGGCGATGTATTTGGCGATGACGTTACAAAGCGGGTGAAGGATATCCAGGAAGTAAACAAGACTGGCAGTAGGATCAGTACCTACCGTGGAGCTTCATATAGCAGAGGTTCCAGATACAGAGGACTTCGTTTTAGGGGAGGCAGAGGTGGACGAGGACGTGGTGTATACCAGCGTCAGGCACCATATAAAGGAGCTTCAAAAAACTACGGAAGCCAGACTGCGAAGCTGCAGTCGAAGTAAAACCAGGGACTCAGAGTAGTACTCAAGTAAGCAACATAATCACTGAACAGACCTTTCAGGCCGGTAGATTGAAACTATTTGCTCATAATTGGAAAACGGTTACAAGTGATCCTAATATACTGGATTTGGTTATGCATGCACATATTTGTTTTGTTAGCATGCCTATGCAGTTAAAAATGTGATGTGCCAAAAAGTTATTCCTGTAGCAAAGATCAGGTGACCGTTATCAATGGTGAAATAGAGAAATTATTGTGTAAACAAGTACTTAAACCCTCAGTGCATTGTGACGGGGAGTTTATTTCAAACATCTTTTTAGGTCGTAATTTCAGTTTCAGAATGATTTTGAATCTGAAGAAATTGAATGACTATGTGGAGTATCATCATTTCAAGATGGATACTCTGGAGTCTGCCCTGAAATTAATAACACAGGGTTGTTACATGGCTTCAATAGACCATGTTCCGAACCGCGCGAGACATTCCGAGATATCGCGAGAATATATGGTTCGCAGTGGACGCGTTCTCGCAACACAGGACAAACTGCGTAAAACAGGACAAGTCGCTAATTACGTTAAACACTGCATAAAATATATGAAGTTGCAATCTTTGCTCAGTTCTGCACGTTTTCTAGTTCCATACAAAGTTTGACTTGTATTACTAAGCTGGAAACCTGTTTCTACGGGCATGTATTAAAGTCTCGCGAGATCTCGCAATCAGCGGAACATCGTCTATTGATCTGCGTGATGCTTACTATTCAGTGCCCATTGCAGAGGTACATCAGAAATACCTTTAGTTTGAATGGCAAGGTGCCATTTATCAATATACATGTATGCAAAATGGGCTGGCATGTGCACCAAGATTGTTTACAAAATTTTTAAAACCTGTCTTTTTCACATTAAGAGCATTAGGCCATGTTAACATGGCTTATATTGATGACTCTTTATTAATTGGGGATACTGTAGAAGAATGTGAATATAATGTAAATAATACTTTCAAGCTGGTTACCCGGCTGGGGTTTATACCACACCCGGTAAAGTCTGAAACTGTCCCAAAACAACAGATTGTATTTCTGTGATTTCTTATTGATTCTGTAACTATGACAGTCAAATTGACAAAACCAAAGATTGACAGACTTAAGTCTGAATGCACTAAGTTAATTAATAAAGATCAGGTTTCGATTTGCACTATGGCACATGTCATTGGTCTTATGGTGGCATCCATTCCAGGTATGGATTATGCACCAATGTACATACATTAAAGCCCCAGTATTTGTAACCTTTAACCTTTTTTATGTTCGAAATTACATTTTATTCTCTTACATCCATTGTGAAATGTTGTTCAGTAAAGAAATAAGCCAAATTTGTGCTCCTGTAGTGACATACAAACGCTAAATATTGCCCGATCGAGTTGGATTGCCGCGCGGGTTTGTTGACAACTTGTAGGCTGTGCACGTGACCGAGAACGCCGATACTGATGACATCATCGAGCCTGCAACATTCCTAGGGCCTTGTCATGCCATGCCACACTGCCTGGGTGATCGCCCATGGTCGCCGGCTGAATGACCTGCGAATGGATTTATTTTGTTCTTCTCTGTTCAAATACGTACTGCTACTATGTTTCAGAGGATACAGCACTTTGGCAGAGGAGGCTGACATTCTATTCTGGTACAGTGTGCGTTATATACGGATTATTCAAACTGCAGTCGGCAGTGCACCGATGTGCACCCTGCAGTTGGTCACTCAGAACTCGGGGTACCGATTAGCTGCAGTACAGTAGCTCGAGGTTTTGCCTGGGTATTTGGGTCGGACGGCAAAACCAGAGTTACAGATCCAACCGTCCAGAGAGAGTGCAGGTGCTGAACGTCTGGCCGTTCGGCGCGCCTTGCAAAGTTATTCGGCGAATCCATAGTGTGCGTGTGGCAGCTGTTTCTAAGGCAAAACTCGATTTTGTGCCCATTGATCATATTATGGCTACAGCGGGCTGGTCATCGACCTGTACATTTTCTAAATTTTATGACAAGCCTATTGTGGAAAATAATGTGTTTGCTTCAGCTGTGTTGACTTAAGTACACGATATTTATTTTGTAATAAATTGGAGTTATGCAGAGCAACCTAATGTATACATTGCTTTAAAGTCTCATGTGATACCAAGCGGAATGATGACGTAATAGAATTGGAAAATTAAACAAGACTAAAAGTTGAAGTTTGATTCCAATTCTATGTAGTCATCATGAAGCGTAGGGATCACGTGCCCTCCCAGTGTCCCGCCCTAGTGGGGAGGTTACTTACTGGAGATATTAGTGGTATCTATACAACTAATAGCGCATTATGGTGTTGGAACAGTCCAGGTCTGATAAGGCTCAACGCATGGATGTGCACATTCGGTGCGTTCAAGCCTGATTTGTATATATGACGTGCGTTCGCAGCCTACATCTCATGTGATCCCTACGCTTCATAATGACTACATAGAATTCGAATCAAACTTCAACTTTTAGTCTTGTTTAATTTTCCAATTATCTAGTATTATTGTCGTATTAATATTGTCGTATTAATATTGTCGTATTACTAGTGTCGTATTATTGTCGTATTATGTCATATTATCTACTATACGATAGTTTAACGTGTATTATTGACACTCTCCCCTTCATCTCCTCACGTGTTCCCGCCCTGTATTTTCAAACTCTGCAAAGTCAGATATTCTCGTGAAAATCTTGTCACGATACCCAATACATACAAATTAAACAATACGTTGGGGCTATAGCATGAGCTTTTATATATTCTCTATTTTGTCGTCACTTTGGATTTCATTTTGTTGGTGTAAACTTTTGCCACAACATTGAGATAACCGATGATAATCTAGAAGGGTACATCAGGATTTGAAATTTCTTTACTATTGCTGTATTTTTGTAAATTTTACAAATTCATATATTGATGTTGAACTTTTCTAAGTGGGGGGGTTCAGTCAAATTTCTGAGTCAGAAAGGGGGGTTTACTAAAAATTCATCATGGTTGGCAGGGGGGTTACTCAAAATTTCGAAGCTTGCAATGAAATTCCTTCGACCCTCGGGGTGTAAATAATGACGGCTCCCTTAGAACCTGAGGTCGTGGTTCGATCTGTATCATGGACGCCTTTCAATTGCAACGAAACACAATATCACGAATAAGCATTAATTTCACGAATATGTTTATGGTGACCGGTATCAAGGGTATCCTACCAGTGAATTGCAGACACTGATGTCACCTAATTGGCTTGCAAAGCAAAGAGTCCGAAGTCAATATAAACCACACTGCAGGGAACTCTGACAGAATAACAGTAAACAAGCAAATAAAAAAAGGAAAAAATAGAAAAACGATCTAAAAGGAAACAAAAGCAAACAAGTAAAAACGCAAACAAGTAAAAAAGCAAACAAACGAACAACTGACGGATCAATTGTGAGACTTCCATGGGAACAGACTAGATTCACCTTGCCAGGCATCCTCCCCCTCTCTATACACTCTAGTAGTTAGCTGTCATATCGCAGCAGTACTTGTGGCGTGTGTCAAACGCGCTCGGGTCATTGGGGTCATCGCCACAGTCCCGCTGCGAGCCAACGCATGGACTTTTTTGGCAGTTTACTACAACATCGACCGGTGTTGTAGATTTAGCTCGCAAAATAATAAAATAGATAAAGCTTGGAATAAATCAAATTATACCTACTGTATCAGTGACTATCTTCGACTCATATATATATATATATATGTATATATATATATATATATATATATATATATATATATATATATATATATATACTACTACTACTAAGCTTACTTCTACTTCTGCTACTAGTGTGTATAGAGAGGAGGGCCGTGCCCACAGGTTGAGGTTGCATGTAATGCTTTCCACGAACTCAATGCATCAATACTGGTGCGACGCACGCCACCCCGCCAACGGATACCTGCGTTTCCACAGCTACAATACTGGAATCTACGATATCAGCCGAGAGAACGCTCATTCAAGTCAAGATACATCCACAAAGAACAATATTATTTATGTTTGGAGAAGACATCCTTATGATTCTGAAAAGAAAACAAAGAGAGTCTTCAAATGATTATGTGGTTGTTGGTGTTTCGCGAATTTTGTTCGTTTGTCTCTTGATCGGAGTTGTGCTCAAAACAGGTTTCAAAACAGCGACCGAATACGCCCGTGCTCCAACACAGCTTGATGAGAATGTGCGCGTCAGAAGTACAAGTCAGTCATTATCAGCGCTGATAAAGAACGCCTATATTAGCGAAGCAGAAAGTAGAGTTTTCTTTGTCTAAACGATAATTTAGAATATTAATGGACGTAGTCTGAGATTTGCAGCAATTTTCCGAACTTGGGAATTTTGGGAACGTAACTGCGTAAAGTTCCTACATTGAGTGGTACATCTCGAATACATTTCAAGCAAGCTGCATCATCCATTCGGTCCCAACGAATGTATTTGTAGTCTGAGTAAACCCAGTATTAAGATAATATCATTTTGACTTTCTTAAGTCGCGGTTACACGTGTATTTTTTAAACCTGAGGGGATCAGATTAGTCGCTCTGTAAATATTCCTTATCACCGATCTAAGCGATCTCACGTTTACACGTCAATCAACAAGATATAAATTAGTTCGGGTCAAGCGTCCTCAGCGGTATTCACTGGACCAGAGATCAATCGCCAGCTTGCAATGGCGGACACAAACATCGGACAACTACTGTCTACGTAGCCCTGCATACGATGCTGTGTGTTTCCCCGGCCTTTTACGGCCTCCCACCAAATATGGTGGGAGGCCCTACAATGCCAGGAACACACATCATGGTACGCAGGACTACTGTCTGCGCTCTTTTTGTTTTCAATCGCGGGGAGTGATGGTGATTCAATTGACTGATCGAGATACCTTCGGCGAAGACATTTACAAGAAGAGGAGAATTTTGATGGCATCACTCCGCCTGATGTCGATATCCATTCCACTTCAAGATCGATTGAGTCGCCGTCGAAGAAAACGAGCAAGTTTATGTTACCTTTTTCTGTGTCTGATAATGAATCCTGCACTGCACCCGTGTATCGATCGATATTGGCAGACACACAAGCAAAACACTATCGTACTCATAAAATATTATACTCGTACTCATTATACTCCTAATCATATATCGTACTCATAAAACATTATAATATTCCAGCCAAATTTGTTAAAGACGGCGCTGAGCAAGTTGCTGCTCCTCTAACGCATGTTATTAATTTATCAATTCATCAACAAGTTGTTCCGAATGATTTAAAGAATGCCAAAGTTATCCCAGTTTACAAAAAGAATGTGAAAACTTTTGAAGGTAATTATCGGCAAGTTTCGATTACAAGCATTGTTTCTAAAGTTCTGGAGAGAATAATGTATGACCAGCTAGAAGAGTACCTATTGAAAAACAACTTACTGTATGAAATTCAATCAGGATTTAGACCAGGGTACTCTACTGATACATGCTTGATTTACATCACTGATCACATTAAACGCCAAATTGACCAGGGTAAACGAACAGGGATCGTGCTTATCGACCTTCAGAGGGCATTTGATACCGTGGATCATACGATTTTTTTCAGATAAGCTTAAATAGTTAGGCCTGAGTCACAAAGCTGTTCGTTGGTTCAGTTCTTATCTGACTGGCAGACAGCAAGTGATCAACGTAAATAATCATATGTCATCATTTAATCAGATTCATTGTGGGGTGCCTCAAGGATCGATACCGGGTCCGATTCTGTTTTCAATATATGTTAATGACATGTGTTATGCTGTAAATTGTAAACTTCTTTTGTATGCTGATGACTCAGCACCGATGGTCTCTGACAAGGATATTGGTAAAATACAAAACGAACTAAGCTTATAGAATTGCAAAGTTTGAATGAATGGTTAGTGGATAACAAATTGACTATACATCTTGGTAAAACGGAGTCAATTCTTTTTGGCTCGAATCATTTCTTAAAAGAACAGTCTAAGCTGGAAATAGCCTGTAACGATACCAATGTCATCGCAAAGGATATCGTTAATTATTTTGGTGCCGATCTTGATCAAACACTATCAGGAGAGAGTATGGCCACACAAATAATTCAGAAGGCAAACATTCGTCTTAAGTTTTTGTTTCGCAAACGTCACTTTTTGGACAGGAAAACACGTAAACTTCTTGCCAATAGTCTCATTAATTGTCTTTTTGATTATGCCTGTGCCTACTGGTATCAAGGTTTGAAGGTTGGCAGTACAAAATAAAATAATAAGGTTTGTTCTAGATATGCACCCCAGGGAACATATTCGGCCAGCTCACTTTGAAAAACTTAGGTGGTTTATTACCGCACAAAATGTACACAATTATAATACATGTTCTGGCAATAAATTATTTCAAACAAGTTTTCAGTACTCAGCTTCGCAGTTATGGAATTGCCTTCCACGTAGTATAAGGAATATTGATTCCAATGACAATTTGAAAGAAAAAGTTAAAACGACATTTGCAAGATTCTTCTGTCGATCGTGTCAGGAGAGATTTCATTTAATCTTTGTTGTGATTTTCAGAGGGTTTTAGTCCGTTTTACTTATTTTTTGAAAGTCCTGTTTTACTCTCTGTTGTCGGATTTCTCACTTTGTATTTTTTATTGTTTTGTTAGTCAATTGTCAATATGGATCACAGTGGAAATAAGTCTTTAGACTTTTCTGTGTCATCCATGCACAATTTTGTTCATTTTGTGGTGTTTTATGTATCATTTTGTGCAAAATAAATACGTAGAAAAATAAAAACAATAAACATCCCTTCAAATATTCTAAACGAAACAAACACCTTTGTAACACTAACAATCTGATAGTAACATGGGAATCCAGATATGTGTGAAAGTTTCACACATATCCGAAACAAAACAAACACCAATGTAACACAAACTTTTGGATAGTAAGGTGGGGGATATCCGTTTTTCTACCTTTGCCATGAAGACGTTGTTGTCGGATTCGGTTTTGAATTGGGCTCACAAACATTTGATTTTGTTGTGATATAGCTCCCCAGTTCTCTCGAGTAACTTCTCCCTGGCCCTGGCAGCGATGACCTCATAAACTTGCCTATCCCTCGACCATGGAAGTAAAAAATGATTTTTTACGTCCATGACTCGACCATTCATCATAAGATGACGTTTTCGTCTCTCCTGATGGAAATGAGTAGTTTGATTTCGTCCTGTGACCAATTGCTGCCGCGATCGCTCGAACTTCTTGCTCGAACACCGTCCCATGCGGTAATGACCTTAAACTCAAGACAGGATATAGTTCGGCGTTTAGTTCGGTGTTCTGGTTACACGTGTAAGTAGGCCATTGTTTAGTACGGAGCACCGAACCTGGACCAGCCCTTCCACACCGAATTAATTTAGTTCTGTGTTAGTTCGGTGTTGTCTGGTTACACGTCCAACTGACACAGGTTTAAATTTAATCCAGTGTCAGCTCCGGAGTAAACACACATGGAAAACCTCACTTTACAAAATCATAGCTCGTTAAATAACTTTGATCAACATGTGAAAGATAAAGTATTCAGTCGATATTCGGACCGAAAACCTAAATATTCGATGAATAAAGTCAAACGCACTTTGCCCAGATTGCTCAAACAGCTAAAAGGTTTCACGATAACGGTATAAAAACCGGAGAGACTGCGAACAAGATTTGTTTTGCTTTTGTCTTCATTTTCTGCCACAACTCATAAAACCAAGATGCAATCTGTCATCAAATCGGTACTACAGTCAACCAAACTAATAAGACTGGTGAGCAAAACAAAAAACCCATCCAGAGCTGGGCCGTTAAGGATGAGAACCACTTATTATACTACATAAAACTATCGTATGATACGTTTTCTGAAACCGTATACCGGTGCGAGATACCTTTTATAAAACTTTGCTATTATCGTTTTCTGGGACTCTTCGCTGATGAGTCTCTTATACTAGTAATATGACATTAAACTATCGTATAATATGTTTTCTGAAACCGTACACCGGTGCGAGATACTTATACCTTAAAAATCTTTGCTATTATCATTCTCTAGGACTGTTCGCTGATGAGAGCCACTTATTATACGAGATTTAACCATCTTATAATACGTTTTCTGTAACGGTACACCGTTGCGAGGTAGTTGTACTTTATAAAACTTTGTCATTATCATTTTATGAAACTGTTGGCTGATGAGAGCCTATTATAATATGACAGTAAAGTATCGCATAATATGTTTTCTGAAACGGCACACAGGTGAGAGTTACCGTGGTTATACGATATTGAACTATGGGACTCTTCGCTGATGAGAGTCTCTTATACTAGTAATATGACATTAAACTATCGTATAATACGTTTTCTGAAACCGTACACCGGTGCGAGATACTTATACCTTAAAAATCTTTGCTATTATCATTCTCTAGGACTGTTCGCTGATGAGAGCCACTTACTATACGAGATTTAACCATCTTATAATACGTTTTCTGTAACGGTAAACCGTTGCGAGGTAGTTGTACTTTATACAACTTTGTCATTATCATTTTATGAAACTGTTGGCTGATGAGACCCTATTATATTATGACAGTAAAGTATCGCATAATATGTTT
Source organism: Ptychodera flava (assembly GCA_001465055.1). NCBI lineage: Eukaryota > Metazoa > Hemichordata > Enteropneusta > Ptychoderidae > Ptychodera > Ptychodera flava. The sequence goes on along the minus strand of LD346096.1, from coordinate 48,373 downwards.
TCTGAAACGGTACACAGGTGCGAGGTACCGTGGTTATACGATATTGAACTATCGTGTAATACGTTTTCTGTAACGGTACACCGGTGCGAGGTAGTATACTTTATAAATCTTTGTCATTTAATTTTTGTAACTGTTGGCTATTGAGAGCCTCTTATAATATGACAGTTAACTATCGCATAATATGTTTTCTGAAAGGGTTCACCAGTGCAAGGTAGATATACGACAATTCAACTATCGATTGTAAGTTTTTTGAAACGGTACACAGGTGTGAGGTAGTTATACTTTATAAAACTTTGCCATTATCATTTTGTGGAACTGTTGGCTAAAGAGAGATTATTATAATATGACAGTAAACTATCGCATAATACGTTTTCTGAAACGGTACACAGGTGCAAGGTAGATATACGACAATTGAACTATCGTATAATACGTTTTCTGAAACCGTACACCGTTGCGAGGTAGATATATGACAATTGAACTATCGTATAATACGTTTTCTGAAACCGTACACAGTTGCGAGGTTGTTATAATTTATTTTATGGAACTGTTGGCTAAAGAGGGACTCTTATAATATGACAGTAAACTATCGCATAATACATTTTCTGAAACGGTACACAGATGCGAGGTAGATATACGACAATTGAACTATTGATTGTACGTTTTTTGAAACGGTACACAGGTGCGAGGTAGTTATATTTTATAAAACTTTGCCATTATCATTTTCTGTAACTTGGCTGATGAGAACCTCTTATAATAAGAACTTAAAATATCGTATTATACGTTTCCTGAAACGGTACGCCGGTGCGAGGTAGTTACTATGATACTTTATAGAACTTTGCTGTTAGGCCGAGAGTCACTTATAATACGACTTTAAACTATTATATAGGCCTAATGCGTTTTCTGAAACGGTACACGGCAGCACGAGGTACTTTTACCGCATGAAACCTTGCTGTTATAATTTTTACGGACTGTTGGCTGATGAGAGCCTCTTATTATGATACATGAAGCTATCCTAAGGGAGCCGTCATTATTTACGGCCTGGGGGTCGGAGGAATTGCTTTAGAAACTCTAAAATTTCGGGTTACCCCCCTGCCAACCATGACATGTTTGAGTAACCCGCCCCCCCTCTCTGCTTCAGAAATTTTGAGTGACCCCCCCCAAAAAAAATGGGAAAGTTAAATATCTATACAGTAAAATGGATTGCTGCTGCGACAGGCCCTGTACAGACCCTGATTAAACTCTGTGGTACAGGTCTGTGTCGGAAAGAGGTTCCATTGCTGTGACAGGGGCTGATGTACAGGTCTGTATCCAGTGCTCTGATGACATACAGTGTTCTCTGTAGGATTTTTTTTACAAGAGGGCGAAATTGTAGTGCAAAAGTACCGCAAGCCACTCTGCAACGTGGGTAGGTCAGAAGGGGGGTGTCCCCCTCCTGGGGTGTCCCCCTCCTGCCATTGGAGCTTTTGAAAAATAGAAATTAAAATGGTGTTATTTGATGGCTCTTGGGGAGTATTTTTTCAGATTTTTTTTGTATAAAAAACTCAAAGGAACAGAAATCTGAGACAGTATTCCAAAACGTATATTCCAGTTCACTGATTCCAATGAAGATTACATTTTTTGAAAACGAAAAAATTGTGACAGACATACAGTTATTCACATTTATTATTTTTATTATTTTCCTGTGATAAAAGATTGATTTGTTGTCAAGGCATTCCACTGGTTTTAAACTTTATAGAATCAGAATTAGCTTGCTTTACACATTTTCCCCTATCGGTAACCTATACAATGTAGAATATAGAAAGCAGACGTTTCTCATGAATGATCAGGCAAGTATATCAATCTTTAATCAGGAAATACTGAAAAATGTACTCAGTACTAGCCTCTAACATAAGGCTTGACACGTCGAATAGCTGATCATTCTCGTCTTAAAATCACAATAACGTGAAACAAATAGTGTAATGAGATTTTAATTTTTACTTGAAACCACCTGTATTATGATATATATATATTATAGTGAGTGTGTGTGTGTGTGTGTGTACATATACCGGGTATGAACATACATATCTGAAGCATACATATTGCTGTTCTTTACTATTATTGTTGTATTAATTCATAACTTCACTAAATGCTTCAGTACATATCAACAAAATTGAGTAGCCCCCCTCTTCTTGTTCTCCGCTTTTAAGCAACCCCCCTTGTAGCTTTCGATTTTTTGAGTGACACCCCCCTCAGATTCCTCCGACAACCCCCCTGGCCATAAATAAAGACGGCTTTGTAAGGTCTTATTTTACGTTAAAAACATTTCCTTTTATCGTTTCCTGACGTATCTGAACTGAAGGCCTAAACAACAGCAGACCGCCGCACTCATGGTAGGCTTTTGCGTAGATCATGGGATGAAGACTGTTGCGTAGATCGTGGGATGAACGCTTGGCCAGCCAATAACTCAGGTACGACTGGAGGCCTGTCTACCGTACCGTATCGTACAACGTGTACGTCCGGATCAGGGGGAAATCGTTTACCCACCACCATGCATGCGCACAATTATGGAAATACCCTCATGCGTTCGAACACGGGAGCCGTACGAGGTTAGAGAGGTTCGGCTACACGTTTTACGTGAACGCGAACGCGTAACGTCACGAATTTCCGCGATGATCACGCAAGTAACCAACATCATTCGACCCTATATGCAAAATTACAATCTCTGCATCAATATCATTGACATTTCTCAGACATGAATAAGCTTCATCAATATTTGAAGCTCTAAGCTTATCAGAACGCTTATTCGTATATAACAAACTCGTGTTAATGTACTTAGTAATTGAATCACCTAATACGAGGACATTAATGCTCATTAATACATTAATGACATCAATACGTTAATACTCTGTCTACATCTTACAGCTAAACCGGCCGTCATAATTATGCATAATCCATTCCTGCAGGGCACTTCTCAAGTTTATTTAGTCATCAGCCAATGTGTACATTGTGCTCTGAGACGAAACATTGCTCGTGAAAATTGCCCTTTTTAGCCTTTTTTATTTTATTGGTTTCAATCAGGTTCGAACTAACAACGTACGGTACCAAGTCACCTGGCGGAAAAGCCACAGACATAACCGCTTGGCAAAATCCCCAATCTCAAAAAAAAATTGGCTCAATAATCCAGCAAGGAGTTACAATTTTTCTGTCTGCGACCCCTCCAAACATATTACTAGTTTTTAATGGACAACTGCTTATAACATATAAGTGCTAACTTTTGACTTAGCTTTTTCTTTCACTGTAGCCTAAAGAGGAAATCTGGTTGCTGTGTATTAGCACAAACTTTCATTAGGCATTCATAAGGGTCATTTAAATTTAGATTTTGTTTTGTTTTGCCCTACTAGCCAACTTTTTTCAACTCGGTCTCTATCTTGAAATTGATGCTCCTGTGTTCAAGTCATCAAACAAATACATTACTTTGATTTTTTATTGCTTAGCTTTCCTAAAATTTAAGTGTTGCACTTTATGTTTTTAGTTCACTTGTTCGTACACATGAGCTAATGTCTGTGTTTCTTTCTCTCTTTTTGTCTGTATGCATGTGCGCCTGATGTCTCAAAAACAGCTCATCAGATCGTAATAAAATCTGATACATCGATTCAGTTTGCTTATGGCAAGAAATGATTCGTTTTTGGTGGATGTGGCTTGCTTACATTTTGCTCATTTACATAATTAATGATTTTAGAAAAAAATGGATATAGATTGAGAACGACGGCAAACAATTTGATGAGATTTGCTACAAATATTGATCACACTGTGAAAGGTATTAAGGGGTAACATGAAAGATAATTGCTAACTTTGACGAAAGTTGGTATGTATATTGAAGATACTATGATATAACATTATTGAAAGTCATTAAGCATTTCACTTCAGCCAATTCCTAATTTGCATATTTAATGGACTTTATAATTAGGGATATACATATATATATATATATATATATATATATATATATATATATATCTGCGTTTTTCTTGACCAAAGTTGACAAAACTTGCTATTTACATTAAAGATACTATGATAGAACATTTTAGAAAGTCATCAAACATTTTTACTACAGCCAATTCATAATTTGCATATTTCATTGACATTCCTAATTAGGGATATATCCAGGGATTTACTGGATCGAAGTTGGCAAACATGCTATGTACATTGATGATACCAGGTTACAACAATATTGAAAGTCATTTCGCATTTTCATGTCAGCTAATTCATAATTTGCATATCAAATGAGCTTTCACGGTTTGGCGTATATAAGTAGCTTGAAGGACTTGACCAAAGGCAATTACACTTGTTATATAAAGTGGTGATACAATGACAGCAGTCGAAGAAATTACGTATTTTTGTTTCAGCTAATTTAATATTTGTATTCGTAATGACCTTTAGAATTAATCTATAATGAATATTGTTCGTGGTGTTGATCATAATACTTTCAATGAAGTTGCAAACATGTGGCAAAATATTATATTTACACGCAACTTCAATATATAATGAAACACGTGAGCACTTTCAGTTCATATCTGGTTTATGTTCAGTTACAACTTTTCAGTCAACAAGTAAGCTTATTCCCAATGAAACCTACACTACAGTTGCAGGTTTTTTCTCCAACAGAAAATCTAGATCCTTTTTTTTCTCTACTTTCCCCAACTTGTTTTCAAGTAAACAAAAAGCCCTGGAAAGAAAAGCTCCTACAAGACAGAATGTAGGAGCTTTTTTTCAAGGGCTTTTTGTTTTCGATTAGCTTTAAAGCTCCAATAGCTGTGAATTGGTAATAAACCAATCTCAAAGTATCCTGTTTCCAAGAATTTTCTTTGCATATAAGACCAATTGAAGACTGAAAAAGTGTATAACACTGTCATAAGTGTCAAAAATGGCATATAAATTCTAGTGTTTTAACATCATTTTAGATTCCCACCAAAACCTAACCATGTCAGAGAAAATAAAGATTACAACAACAAAATGTTAGCAATCGCAAGTTAATGGCATCATGTTTGTTTTGCAAGTTAAAGGCATCATGCTTGTTTTTTCGTTTATGATCACGGTGCGTATGTACAGGAAATGGTGCATTTTTGTACTTTTCCATGGTGGCGCCATTTTATAGACGTGGTACCCCGTTTATTATTTCACCTGGTCCAAATCAGTGAGCAGTGATACTTCTATACATGTACTTCAGTTAGCACATTTACATGAACCAACTTAAGTTTGTTTTTAAAATAAAATCATTAAAATAATACATAAAATTCGCAGTTATTTTGGCTTTAAATAAGACGTTCTTTTTACAGTTTTTCTTTGCTTGTAAGTTCTCGAGGGTGACACAATTCAGATGAAGTCTTTCTCTTTGTTTACATTGTGGTTGATAATTTTTCCGGTGGTTATTTCTCCCAGGCATTAGTGATGCCAACATCATCATGTATTGCATTTTGTGCTTTTTGAATGATTGCTTTTTGTTGTGATTGGTTGTGAAAGTAAGTTCTTCATGTCGGGTAACTTGCTAAAGCTGTACTTGATAGCCAATACTTTGGAAAGCAATGACCGTGTCTTCAAGTTCATACACTGTCACTATATTCAAACCAAAATTATGATATAATGAATACAAATGATCAATTAGAATATGCTGTGATTCAAAATATAATAAAGTACTACAATCATTTGAGTGCTGTAGCTAAATCCTGAAAATCGCACCTATGTGAATCAAACAAACAGTATTTGCCAGTATTGAGTTTTGATAAGGCTCTACATTGACTGTTACATTGCAAGTCATCATGCGCATCTTTCACTTCAGTTACTGTCACATCAAGCCTTTATTGTTTATGGACAGACAAACACACAAACATATAAACCAGTTTCGTAACTATTATACGAATATACTCCCTGCCATGTTTACATCCCGCATGGTACCATAATCATCAGCTTGTAAACTTTTAGACAGATATATTGTCGTAAATTTGAATAATTTGTGGCCTTGCATGACATATTAGCATAGCGCCCTATGTTGTGGTTTTGGCAGCATATATTACCCATGCTTCCTAGCGTTAATGTTTACCGTCAATTTTTCGTGGCAGTTATGTGAACATTTTATCACCCGCTCTTTCCTCGTTCCCATGTTTTTTTCAAATTTCATATTTCAGGATGTGGGGTGCTTAGCCCATTATTGTTACAGTAATAAAAACCTCCTTTTCTTTTTCTGCCAAGATCTCCCTTGTGTTGTTCATTAATTATTCAGTTTTGTACACTCTCACCAAATTCATGCAGGTTCATGAGAGGTGGATCATTTGGTTTTGGAGCGGGGAGCTTGAGGAAATGGGTATGACAACAATTTTTTCTGATCAGTAGAGTCAAAGAAAGTTTTTAACCAAAGATAAAATTGCTGATTGGGAAACAATAGTATCACAATTCTGTTTCATTTTCATTTTTTCAGTAAAAATTTAAAAATAATTACTAAAATTACCATTTAAGTCACATGTTCTGCAGGTACCTTTGGGAAGCAAGCTATGACAAACTGTATGGGTCATTCTTTGAAAAAGTCAGCAAGTACCTTTGTTTTATCATGTCCAGTGGGAAAAAAATTATAATCTTTTCTTTCATGAAGCGAATTTATACAACTGGTATCCCTAATTTCTAGCCTATGAATTTGTTTACACATGGGAGACATTGTCCACTTCCCTGAGGAATCTCCAATGGTACAATCATAATGAATACCAAGTCATGAGATATCTCCAGTACTGACAACACTTAATTTGGAAAATATCAGGAGTGGTGTGATCACGCAGGTCTTCCTAAGTCAGATAAAGACACTTCCTCTTATTCAATACATACAAATTGTGAATAATATAAGCCTACAGTAATTCACAAAAAAAACAGGATTTAAGTCTGATATGAGTGCAATGTGCAGTGTGCAGCATCACTGATTATGCTGAAGCATATGATGTACAAAGACATAAATCAACGGGGTATTGTGTGAATAACATTATTATAATTACCTTTTTAGCCCAATTTCACCAAAAACTTTTGAAATTATAAGGTTTAGGGAATGCCCATAGCACAGTGTGCATCATGTGATTGCAGGCAGACTGCACACATTCACCACATTGAACAAAATTTCAAATCGTGCAGTGCAGTGCATATGGCAGTAATGGTAGTTTTTGAACTATCATCGCTCTTCAAGAGTGACGATAGTTCACAATCTTTTCAGTACCTTTAAAGGTGCAAGTTATTGTATTGTCCATGCATATTGTGCATTCCTGAAAAGTACCTTTTTTGTTGAACTTCTGTCACCTGAAATCCGAGACACTCGTTGCCTTTAGTCTTAGACTCTTACCGATTTTTGAGTCAAGAGCCAAACATTGCCCTTCTCCATTGTATTTAAACAAGCTCATTTTATTCATAAAATATGAACCATACAATTGATAATTCATGAACATAATAATTGTTAATTTTGAAACTTTAATACTAAGTTTGCAAAGCACAGTTCTGTGAATGAAGTTCGAATATTGTCAAAAATATTAAGGTGAAGTACTACGAATTACGTCAAAATTAGGTTGTGGTGTGATTTTCTTAAAACTTTGCACAAATATTCTTGGAAGTTGTGCAAGTGCAAAAATGAAATAAAAAATGGGGGTCACCACGCTCGTTTCCATGGAAACGGACGTTAAAATGGCGTCGTTAGAAATAAATGAAAATGATATAATTCACTTAAACTAAAGAAAGAAATTATAAAACGCTTAGCAAATGAGTTAATTTTAATAAATACCAAGACTTAAGATCCATATCTATCGAATTTATAGTTTTTACGATGTTTGTAAAGAAGTTTTAACATAATTATCGATTACAAAATGACGATGTCGAAATTATATCACTACATAATTTTCGAACTTTCTTCCTGTAGCTTTGAATGGTGTCATCTTGACCAAACTTGGCGAATAAAATCCTGACATAATACCATTTAGTTTACACTTTTAAAAAAAGGGTGTCACCACGCTACTTTTTACAATATCTCCAGGTGAATGGGTAATATGCGCCATGTAAAGGGGAGAGATATGTTAATTTTTCTCTCGTATTGAATTAAAACCAGCTTCCTAAGGGGTCAAAATATGATAAGGTTATAGGTCACATGTATTTCTAAGAGACTGGGTCAAAAAATAGGTGAAAGCGCAATTTCAACAATGACAGGTGATGTTAAATACATGTGCTACAAAATAACCCATTTGCGGCAGGCTGGAGTTATATCTGCACAGAAACGTTTTAAAGCGCGTGCGCGTCCGAATTCGTCGCACTTTACCTTAACACGTTTTTACTAGCCCCGGCTGAGTGTAATATGTTGCGACATCCTGCTTGCAAGTCCAGTCATTTGATGAATGATTTTTCACTTATATTGATGTTATAGTACGTACCTAGCAATGACCGCATAACACAAGCGCATAAATTCTTCACAAGTAGTCCCTATCGTGCTTTCTAAGCATTTAGCGTGAAATATAATGCCTGAAAGGTTTATTCACTCAAAACTGGGTCTATGCATGTGATAAATATATTATGTCGCCATATTCCAAATTAGTGTGGCTCCATCACGGACAAGTGATTTCCGATGTAGCAGCCGTATCCCTCCAAGCCGCATTATATATACATATCAGCTCTCTTTGGTGTTTGTGTACATTGGCTAGAAACCACAATCTAGGACAGGCTCTGATTGCATTTCGCAATTACTGCAATTTCTGGCCTGTAAACAGGGTCCCTCTTGTGGGTAATTAAGTCCTCATTACTTTTTCTATATGTTATAACCTTTAGATAACAACAAAGCAATATTATATGCAGGTTTTCACTAAGGCCTATATTCCAGTAAATTTTACTGAGGTTCAGAAAGAATATTGATATTCAGGACCCCAGAATTGGTATGCGGTTTTCCCAATCACTTACCTACCTTATTAAACCTTGAAAAACCAAAAATATTTGACATTATTGTGTTTTAAATCTTAGATGCACAAACTATGGAGCAGACTACTTTTTGTTCGAATCAGCTGGCAATTCATGTCTGTAAGTATCTATAACATTTTTAGAATACATGACAAAAATATGGAAGGCATGGACTAAAAGAATATCTATTTAGTAGATTATGCACAGCTTAATTTTTTTGATGATCTGATCAAATATTGCCGTGTGACGGACATTTTGTTAAAATTGCGGGGACTATGTCATTGACAATGACTTTTTGAAATAGAGCTCCATTTCTTAAGCAACTGCGCTAAATTTGATGAAACTTTGTAAAGATGTTCGTCACACAGAACTCTGCAAACAGTCAGTATTGCATCAATTAATTGCAAATTTGCATATTTGATGAATTTTTGTAATTAGGGTGATGTCTAGAAATACTGCAGGAAATTTGATGAAACTTGGTTCAGATCTTTAGCACACAGCTCATATTAGTGTACAAAGACACTTAGCAGTGTCAAGGGAATGAATTGCCAAAATGCATATTTAATGAACTTTCCTAATTAGTGGGCTATCTCCAGAATCACGGCATCAAATTTGATGAAACACGGTACAGATATTATCTTTCAGTACTGTAATACTGAATGAAGACATTAAGCAGTATCATGTCAATTAATAGCTTATTTGCATATTTGATGAACTTTCATAACTAGTGTGATATGTCTAGAAATGCTGCATCAAATTTGATGAAACAAAGCCCAGATGTTGATCTTTTGGTGGTGTAATGGTATGCATAGATATGTAGTAGTATCATGTTAATTAACTACCTATTTGCATAGTTAATGAATTCTCTTAATTAGGCTGATATGTCAAGAAATGGTTTGTAAGTACACACTGCTACACAGGATATGGCGTTCAAGGAATTTAATGTGCAAGTGTGGACAAATACAAAGTAGTAATGACCTAACTATGGAAAACACAATGTCAAGCAAAACTAAGAAAGTAAAAACTAGGCAAATTACTATGTCACTACTAAGCACAAAAACAACTCAAAGATTGGATGAGGGACCTCCGCAAGTCCGCTTCCGGGGCAAAGGTTTGGTTTGGAAAGTTGAGTTTGCAGACCTTTTGAAAGCCGAAAGTGAAAGTGGTTCCACCAGGCCGGTGGAGACCACCTTCTTGAGTGGCACTACATGTAATGGACAGCCCACAATGGGAAGCAGACTAGTGGAGCCAAGGAGGAGATGGGGATGGTGGAAGGATAGTGTGGCAGACAGTCTGAATGGCCTAGAATGAATGAACCTGGACCAGGAGCTTGAAACAAGGCTGAGGTCAAGTGCCATGTGCAAGAAAGATGGGTAGCTAGATAACGGGTACTAAGATGTCTACGTCAGCAAGATGGGTTAGAAACTGGGTAATAAGATGTCTACGTCAGCAATGCAAAGTGACTTCGGGAGACATGTTTGTTCTGCAGGTGGCCTAGCTCCGTGGACTTACAAACTAGATTTGTGTTAACACACAATGCCTTATTTTGTAAGTACACACCACTACACAGGATATGGCGTTCAAGGAATTTAATATGCAACGTGAACAAATACAAAGTAGTGAAAACTTAACTACAGAAAGCACAATGTCAAGAAACAACTAAGAGAGTAAAAACTAGGCAAATTACTATGTCACAAGTAAGCACAAAAACAACTCAAAGATTGGATGAGGGGCGTCCGCCAGTCCGCTTCCTGGGCAAAGGTTTGGGTTGGAAAGTTGGGTTTGCAGAACTTTGGAAAGCCGAAAGTGAAAGTGGTTCCACCAGGCTGGTGGAGACCACCTTCTTTAGTTGGGGTACATGTAATGGACGGCACAAGCGGAGGACAGTCGGACAGACTGGACAGAGAGACCCCCATGAAAGTGTATGTAAGTATGTATGTATGTATGTATGTATGTATGTATGTATGTATGTATGTATGTATGTATGTATGTATGTATGTATGTGTGTATGTGTTTATGTAAGTATGGATTGGTGACGCTGAACAACCAAGTTGACTCGTTTGCTTCTAGATGAAAGGATGGGACTCGCGGCCCGAGGGCCAGCAGCATGGCTCGGGGGGAGTTATGATCTGGGGGACAGGTGCCCCTTTACGGGCTGAGCATGATGGGTGCAATGGTGGCTGGTGCTTGTGCAATGGGGGTGCCAACAGACAGAGTTGACTTGCTCCACTGGAGATGAAAGAATGGGACTCTCGGCCCAAGGGGCTGGCAGCACGGCTCGGGGGAGTTATGATCTGGGGGAACAGGTGCCCCTGTGCAGCCCCAGCGTGGAATGCTTCGGAATGGTGTATGGTTGCAGGTAACCCTGCACGATCCAAAAGGTGGTGTATAGGTGCGAGAGCAAAAAGAACGTGAATATCAAGTGGCAAATGTCTCTACGTAATAGCCCTATGGCATTGTCAATGCTTGAGATGCATGATGAAACAGGCTTTTTGGTGTCCGAATATAAGTGAGGTAACAGTCGCTGGACCACCTGTCCAGAGTTTGAATTAGGTGGTCAGGAAGGTTGGCATGTTCGGCCGTGGTGGCTGCCCCAATGCAAAACGAATGTCCGGTGTACAAGTGAGCGGTGAAGGACTGTCGTGCGGCTTAGCGGTACTCTGGAGGCCGACTTGGAGGAAACGGTGGATTGTTGTGACTGGGCATAGTGTAGACTTGGTGGCGAAGAGACAGAGCTTGAAACCACGACGCATTTTATCTTTTTTGGATGCCTTAATGTTCACAGAGAGGGCATCCAGACGGCTGTGAGTGTCGGCTAGACCTTGAGGCCGCGAACACAGCAGGTTATATGCGGGGTTAAAGGAGCGTCCGGAGCAAGTGAATTCATAACAACGAGGAAGGAAACTGAAGAAGGCTAAAAGGAACGCAGATTTCAGCACGAATTTGACATATGATATGGTCTATACATGGTCGAGCTGAGCAGCAGGCACAGTTGGCGCAGAAGATCAAATGTCATGGGTAGGCATGGGCGTGACAATGGTCCTTGCAGCCGTTGAATAGCCGTTGAATGGGGCTGATTGTTAGTTGATGCGAGTGAATTTGGCAGACCAGCCATTATGTAGTGATGACGGATGCCGGCCAGGTAAACCTAAGGGTGGAGTACTTTAGGTGAATGTAAGTGCACAGTGGACGACGAAATAGATTAGCAGGTCTTCGGAGATGGCGGATAATGACGTGTCTGTACATGTGTGCTGTACATCGCAGAGAATTGTAGCCAGGCTTATTTGTACTCCAGTTGCATAAGAGGGAGCTGCTTGGCGAAAGCTATATGGTGTCGACATGGAAGGAGCTGCAGTGGGTTGTAGGGTTTGCTGAAAGGTGCCTGTTGTGTGTAGACGTGAAAGCTTAGCTGCAATGGGTCGTAGGGCTTCATGAAATGGCGCATCTGTAAATGAAACAACGACAGACACAAAAACAGATTGTTAATGTATGTGCCGTATGGGGGTGCAAATGCACCAGGTCATGTCTAAGGAGTGTGAAAAAAGAATGCTCGGAAGAACACTGTTTGCAAGGTGGCCATATCATCAGACTGAAACAATCACGGTAGTGCATAAAACAGCACAGCAAAGCCAGGTAACATGAGCAGCAAACTAAGGCACTAGAGAATGGGTAGCCAGTAAACGGATTCTGGCAGTTTTGATCTCCCATTTCAAGATATTTCCAATGCAACAATGTGGACTGTTGACATGTAAGCAAGAGGAAAATGACGGTTTCTATTGACAAGTCGACCCTAATAGACAAAAAAAACATGTCACCAAGGTGTGGAGCGACAGTATATAGGGGACAGAGAACAATGGCTGTTCTCGATCTCTAGTTGTAGATCATCTCTATAATCCACTAAAACCGCAACACCTGGAGTTTGGCAGCAGGGGAAATTCATCGGGTGGCATCCAGTGGCTGCAATTGGTCCACCATTTGCTGGCAAAGTAGGTCATGTCCACAGAGTGGTGAAGAAAGTTAATGATGTATGCCACTGTTAAATCCTTCAGAGAGGCCTGTGATCAAGTATTCGACAAATTCTTGTCAGGATGGTTTGACAGTTCGGCTCCTAATGGCCAGCACATTGAGTGGCCGCAATTTGTTTTTTGATGGGGTCATTGATGCTGGGTGCTTCTTTGTTGTTGTGAGGAGATGTTAAGTTGAAAGTTAGACGCTTTTTGCTGAGTATTTCTTCTCTGCAATATCTAATGGGCTGCAGCGATAGTTGGCATACGGTTGTGTGGTGAAAGGCCCGATAAGAAAGCCTTTTGCAGTTCAGAATCAATTGCTGTGACATCAAATCTGGATCCTGTCGGGCCAAAAGACGATTACGACAGATGAGCAGTGAAGAAGGTTGATGACGTATGCCGGTGTTAAATCCTTCAGAGAGGCCTGTGAGCAGGTATTCAACAAATCCTTGTCGGGGTGGTTTGAAAGTTCAGCAGCAAGAGTGTCAATATTAAGTGGTATTGATGGAGCCAGAGCGTCAACATAACTGGGCGTTTATGGGGTATCATGTAGTCAAGCTCTGTTAGCTTGGTCTTTTGGTTGGCATTTTCCTTGTACTGATGAGTGTTCGGATGAGTGGCATGTTAGACGCCAATGGGAAAAAACTGCAGTCTTTGGCAGCCCGCCTGGGAATTAACACTGTTACACATTTCGTTACCCTGGTAGATGACGCATTTTCGCCAGCTTCTGTCGACAATCTATGAAGGCGATTGAAAACTTAAGAAGTTGCTGCTAGGTTTCTTACTCTTGTGATGAGCGCAGACTTGATCAGTAGTGTTGGTTACGCTATCGCATATGTTGCATAGGTGGCTTTGAGAAATCGGAGAATGTCGAAGTGTATATGAGCATATCACGAACCGACCAGTTCACTTTGATGCCATGATTTAGCAAGAGTGCAGCTGCCTTGGCAGAAAATGCGATGGTATTCTGATTCGTAGAGCGTTAAACCGCTGAAGCATTTTCACATGCTGACAATGTCCGTAACGTATGCATCCAGTTCTGCTCGACGATTAGGGAATGACTCACACATGACGTTTTATAAACGGAGAAAGCTGAATAAATGGAATGGTGAGAGGTCCGATCTATTTACCCTGGTGTCCCGGAGGGGTTTCGCGACAGAGCTTCGTTGAGGATGATAATATACTGTTCGCCATAATTATAATTGTAGTTGGGTGTAAGTAAGCAGGCAAGATCTCAGAGTAATGTCCTTGCCTGCAAGAATATCCAGGAGAATGGCAGGAGAAACCAGTTTGACGTTGGGCAGCTTTCGGAGGGTACATGAAGGTCAAGTTGTTACCAGAAAAGTTCGAGACAGGTGGAACCGTGTTCACCCCTGAAGCGACGTTTGGACTGGAGGATTGTACGTTGCTTGGGCGCCGCCATCTTAGCCCTGCCAGGGCTGTTGCTGCTGGAAGTAGGGGTTTGTCCAAGTAGGTCAGTGAGAGGGCGCTGCTGTAGTACCCGGTAGATTGCTATGTTGGCCATGTTGGCGGCCATGTCGGCCATTGAGGTCTGCAGGGTGAAGAACATTTTCCAACGTCACGGCTCAAGTTTGAGGGAATGCTTTGTTCTTTGATACTGCAGTTTCGTTCCGTGTCATGGTAACTGAAAGAGGTTGTGGAAGACCAAGAGCAGGCATTGCTCCGGCGGCCAGTGAAGACGGGGTAGTCTGACCTTTTTCAGCGGCGAGACTGTCAAGTGTGGGAGACATCACTTGCGTCACTGATCTTGAATGGGTCACCAGGCGGATGTACAGTGTTACGCATGGTGCAAACTTCTTGTGCGTTTTTGAGGAGGCATTGTCAAAGTTGGCACATGGTAAGATAGAACACAGCAATGAATGGGGGGCTGGATGACGGAAAAGACGAGTGGCAGGGAGTGTGGTAATAGCATGACAGACAGTCTGAATAGCCTAGAATGAATGAACCTGGACCAGGAGCTTGAAACAAGGCTGAGGTCAAGTGCCGTGTGCAAGAAAGATGGGTAGCTAGATAACGGGTACTAAGATGTCTACGTCAGCAAGATGGGTAGCTAGATAGCGGGTACTAGATGTCTGCCTGAGCAATGCAAGGTGACTTTGGGACAGGTTTGTTCTGTAGGCGGCCTAGCTCCGTGGACTTACAGACTAGATTTGTGTTAACACACAATTCCTTATTTCATCAAAGTTCATAAAATTTGGTACAGATGTTGAGCTCACATTGCTTTAACATTAAATAGAGAAACTTAGCAGTGTCATGTTAATTAATTTTTAATTTACGTATTTAATGAACTTTTCTAATTAGAGTGATTTGTCCAGGAATGTCATCAAATTTGATTAAACTTTGTTCAGATGTTGATCTAATAGTGCTGTAATACAATTCATTGATACTTAGTGGTATCGCTTATGAAATGTGGTACAAGTGATAATCTGTCAGTGTTATAATATAATGCAAAACTGTTTGGCAACATCCTGTAGATTAATTTCTAATTGACTTATTTAATAACCTTTGTAATTAGGGTGGCAACCTATATCGGTTTTACGTTGTCACCACCATGCAACTCATCTTTAATCACAGACCCAATTAATGAACCAAACTCTATCCTCCCCAAGGACTTGCAATCAAAATACCCAGTAGCAAGTGGGGACTGTGTCATCGATGATGACTTGTAAAGGGGAAAAATTTCAGAAATATTTATGAGTAAGCAGCAGTAAATACTCTATAGCATATGTATTATGCTGTTTCAAACATGATGTACAACCTTCTGCAATATCTGTACTGCAAATTCTGTATACCATTTATTATAGTTTATTATAGTTTTTATTGAGGTCGCTGTCTGACGCGCACACGTCTGTATTATCGGTCCTGAAAATATTGCTAAAATTTCCTCAAACATCGACTAAACTTGTTTGGAAAGTTAGTCTGTGTTTTACTTTATAAACAAGGTAACCAGTTTTGTCAAGCTAGGAGATATAATGACTTCTAACCAGGAGAAAAGACCGCGACCAAGTTCCACCGGTTCTGAATCTGGAGAGAGCAGCGTGGTAGCTTCGAACAATCGAGATGACATCTTTGCATTGCTGCAGGAGTTACGTATTGGTCAACATGGTATACGGCAATCTCTTGACAGCAAGATAGACAGATTGAAAAACGACCTAACATCAGTGATTGATTCCAAGATGAAGGATATGAAAGATGAATTTACCATGGAAATATCAAGATAGGAAGGTAAATTGTATGAATTGGAACATAAGCTCCGAAACACGCCAGGTGTGAAATATGGAAATTTGCAAAATGGTGACCCAACTGACGTTGCCAACATTACGGTCATCACCACGGGTATTCCCTATGAAGAAACCGAGAGAGTTGAAGAGAAAGTAGATTCATTGCTGCGAGAACTTGGTGAAGAAGTGACCAATGTAGTGAAAGTAGTACAGGTTGTTCGTTTTCGAAGTCATCGTCCAAATACACCAGGACTAGTCAAAATTGCCTTTGAAAATGTGGAACAAAAGAGGAAAGTGTAACAGGCGAAGCAACGTCTCCGTGATAGTCAATCGTTCAGCCGGGTCTATCTCTCACACAGAGAGACTTATTGAGCTGAACGCACGTACAATCCTGAGTGAAATTCCAAATGGAAAAGATTACCGTATCACAACGAATGGCAAAATCGTGAGAAAGACGGCTCGTGACCCTAATCAAGATCCTGGTTTAACACAGAGAACCATTCAACATGAGTAGGTCACCCAACCCAATGGTATTAGGATTGCCCATCTTAATGTTGGTGGGTGGACAAACTTGAATGAAGATTTGAGAAGACAAATATTGACATCTATTGACACAGACATAATAGGTATCAATGAAACTCATCTACACTAAAATGAAACAATCAGTATGGAGAATTTCTACTGGATTGGTTATAACAGACAATTTATGCACGTTAATTCACATAGGAATTTTGGTAGAGTGGGTATTTTTGTAAAGCGTTCCCTCTATGATGATTATTATATATCAATTATTGATAGGGATTATGAGGGAATTCTTGGAGTCCGCTTTAACAATAAGATATCAGATTATTCATATATTGTGTTTTCCTGTTACTTACCACCTAGTACCTGAAAATTCACCCTGGGGCAGAGATTCTTGTAGTTATTTCAGTCACCTGCTCAGCTGCATGCGTATGATAATGAGGTAGACACTGTATTCATTTGTGGAGATTTGAATGCCCGCCTTGGTAATTTACATGATAATATCACTGGTCTAGATGATATTCCTGACCGACAAATTATTGATCATAGTGTCAACCAACATGGCCGAGACTTCTGCGATTTTTTACAAGAAGCAAAGTTTTGTACTTTGAATGGAAGATTTAATCTTCAACATGATAATTTTACTTCTATTTCCAGTAGAGGAACTGCTGTAGTCGATTATATATGCGTACCACATGATTGTCTCAAGTTCTGTACTAATTTCCATGTTTCCACTATGCAGTCAATAGCTGATACACATGGGTTACAACATCTATTAAATGATAGTTGTAAATTGCCAGACTATTCCTTGCTTTATGTTGATTTCTGTGACTGCCCAGGTGTTGTTTCATCAGCTGACCAATCTCACAGTTCCGTCCCTAATAACCGTACAGGAACAAAACGAAGATACCGTCTGAATGATATTCCAACAAACTTTTTGTCTTCAGATATTGCCAGGGATGCCATATTAAATATTGTCAGAAAAATTGAAAATTGTAGAGAGTCGCAACAAGAGATTGACAACATTTATCAGAACGTCTGTGAATGCATCATGGATGAAATGAACTCCACCTTACAACACTTTGATTGCTCAAAACGAACACGTCAAAATATCGCCCACGTAAACCGTACTAGAATAATGAGCTTACTAATTTGTGGAAAGATATGGAAGAAAAAGAGAAAGAAAGATCAGAGGACGGGGTGGCAGGAAACGTGAGTTGCATTCAATATTCAAACACACCAGGTTAATTTTTGATAAGAAATTACGCCATTCTGAAAGGATGTACAAAAAGAATATTACAAATGATATTGAATCCAGTTGCATAGAAAATCAACGTCGGTTTTGGGACAATTTGAAAAGGCTTGGGGCTATTAACAACAAATTGATACCGATGGAAGTTTACGATGACACTGGTAATATTATTTGTAGTGATACCGATGTGCTTAATACTTGGCATCGTGAATTTTCTGCATTGTATCGTAATTCAGAGAATGTAAATTTTGACTCTGCTTTCTATGATAGGATGATTTTTCATAAAACCGTCTTGGAAAGGAATTTTGAAGATCCGTTGTATCAATGTAATGCATTCATAAGTCGGAATTTCACAATTGAAGAGGTTAGAAAAGTTGTCCTGAAAGCAAAATCAGGCAAATCTGTTGGTTTAGATAAAATTCCATGTGAGGTTTTGAAGAATGACAATGCAATTTCAGTGCTTCACCACCTATTTCAGTTGTGTTTTGATTCGGGTAAAATCCCAATGTTTGGAAAAAATCGATTGTGTCTCCTATTTCAAAATCAGGTACAAAAGACACACGGATCCCCTGGAATTACAGAGTTATAAGTCTTCAATCAACTGTATCCAAACTATATAGCTCATTGTTGAATGGTAGGATTTTTACAGTATTTCGATGAGGGTAATATTCTAGTAGATGAACAAAATGGCTTTCGTCAAAATAGGTTATGTCAGGATCATATATTTGTTTTATCTTCAATTCTTAGAAATAGGCTTGCCCATGGTTTGTCAACTTTTGCTACATTTATTGATTTCCAGAAAGCCTTTGATTATGTGGATAGGGATGCTTTATTATACAAACTGTTACTAAATGGCATTGATGGCAATATGTATAAAGGTATAAGTGCCATGTATAGTAATACAGAGGCATGTGTAAAGGTCAATGATTTCTATACTGAATGGTTTGACACAATATGTGGAGTTCGTCAAGGCGATAACTTATCACCATCCTTATTTGCCCTTTTTATAAATGATCTAGTTGTAGAGTTAAAATCGTTCCAGAAAGGTATTATGGTCGATAATTACAATGTATCTATTCTTTTGTATGCGGACGATGTTGTTATAATTTCCGACAATGAAACTGATATGCAGTTCACGTTAGATCATGTAAATGTCTGGTGCTCAAAATGGAGACTTGTTATTAATAACTTCAAATCAAAGGTGATTCACTTTCTAAAGCCAGGTTATAACAGGAGTGATGTTCAATTTCATATAGGTGAAAATATTGTGAATTATACTGATAACTACAAATACCTAGGCATTGTACTCAATGAATTTTTATACCTCTCTGTTACATCATCTTATCTGGCTGAGTCAGCCCAAAGAGCGCTTGGGTTTATTATTTCAAAGTTCAAAATTCTTAAAATATGGGTTTTAGCACACATACAAAGCTTTACAATTCATGTGTAGCCCCAATACTGGACAATGGTTCAGCTATTTGGGGCTACGGTAAACATTCAAAGTGTGACTCGGTTCATAATCATGCTTTACGGTTCTTTTTAGGAGTTCATAGATTTACACCTATTGATGCTGTATATGGTGACACAGGTTGGAATTCATGTCAGGTGCGAAGATACACTTGGATACTCAGATATTGGAATCATCTTGTTAACCTTGATGGAAACAGATTAACAAAGAAAATATTTCTCTGGGACTATGCTCTTCAGCAGTACAATTGGTCTTCTGATGTATGTCATATTTTTGATGACCTGAATTTTGATACAGATGGACTACTTCATGTAAACTTAAGTCTAGCCTCAAGTCGTTTGCGACTTGAACATTCAACTGCTTGGTGTGAAAGTGTAAACCAAAAACCAAAACTAAGAACATATGTGTTCTTTAAAACTGATTATAATGTAGAATGTTATGTATCGATGTGTCTCTCTCGTAGACAGCGATCTTTATTGGCTCAATTTAGAATCGGTGTTTTGCCTTTACGAATAGAAACTGGAAGATATAGGGGAGAAGCTGTTGACAATAGAATCTGTATTTTCTGTAATCAAAATGCTGTAGAAAATGAGACGCACTTTCTTTTCCTTTGTAATCTATATGACGATTTGAGGGAAATGTATTTAAATTCAAATACTGATTATCAAACTTTGACATCAGATACTGAGAAATGTAAAATTTTGATGTCTAGAAACGTTAGGGGAATATCAAAGTTTATTGAACATGCATTTACAAGGAGAAAAGAGCGTTTATATGTGAATGTTTGAAAGCGTATTGTTTTCCGCTTACAATGCCCTCGTGACCAATATTTTGAATTGTCTTAAAAGTGACATATAAGCCCATTGGGCTTAGAGGTGTTAACCTTTTGCTGAATTGCATTCTTTTTGAACCTCTGATATCTCATGTCACTTTAATAAACTTAACTAACTAACTAACTAACTAACTATAGTCTGATGACTTACTGAATCTTCTGCTTTGGTTATCTTTAGATCAACAGTGTCCTTAAATCCAGACCCATCAAGACAGTAAACTACAGAACAATGTATAGCATTAATCGCTATAGCTGAAGCATTCACTTGATCTTCAGATGACCCACTGTATTTGAGAATGAATTGATCATTGGCTTCAGAATCTCCGTATTGACTGATATCTTCACGAGAAATCTCCTGCAATAACATATAAAATGTGTGTCAGTTATCTTGCACTTTGATTTCCTGAAAAATGTCTGTTTAATAGAATTAATATACATCGCAAGAGAGGTCATGACTGTAACTGTTGGGTCAGCTAGCATTATGACATGAAAACAAATTAAAGCAACTAAGGATCTAATTAATAAAATGTTACAAGGTACATATCTTCTCATAGGATGCTGATTCAACAGTGGTGCTCACCTAGTTTAACAAATTCTTATATTTTCATGCAATTAAACTTTGGCATCACACAGCACTAAGTAATCCTTAAACCTACTTTTACAAATCAAATGACTGGATGTTCACTGAACAATATTAGAAAACTGCTGTACCTTATAAGGCACCTCTTCAAATGATTCCCAACCTTCATCTATGTTCTCCAGTGTAATTTTAAAGCTTGAGTCTTTTTCTCCTAGTCTGATTGGCTTGATCACTTTCCATTCACTTATGTCACCCATCTAGAACAGAGAGCAGCATGAAACAGAATAGTTTAGATGCATGCACTTTGTCACTTGTTTCGCTGTTAGTTGTGGCTTTGTGATCAAAATAACAAGGACGTGATGATTTTTTATCACTAAATAGAGTCATTTAAGATTCTGTAATTCTTCTTGCTTGATCAAAAGACACAAAAGACACAAAACATTCACTCAGCAGCGGTATTTCATTTACGAGGGAACTAGGTTGTACATAATCGAAATAGTCTTGATCCTGATACAGCCGCATTCACAAACACCAAGGGGGTGGAGGTAGTGTGCTAGGGGAATCGCAATTGCAGTCTTCATTTTTTACAAGACCTCGATCAACACCCTAAAACAATTTTAAGCAGCTGGTCTATCAAAACTTCTCACTCCCCCTCTATTATTAATGGCAAAATATTTAAAGCCGGAGAAATCCATATCGAAATGTTCATTCTGCAGCTTCATAGCTACACTTATGTCAATTCAACTATTGGGAATTCCATTGCGTCCAGCTTTATATATACACAAAATATTTTTAACAGTGCACCCTCATCTCCAACATCATGCTGGTTTGTGATGTCATATGCGTCAATAGTCAGTTTTCCTTTTTGGCCGGACATGTCATGCCCACGTACCATCACTGTGCTCACCAGCTATGTACACTTTGGTTGTCAAATTTAAGCTTACAACTTCGTTATTCATTTAGCTGGTCTGGTCGCTTTAAGAACCCACTAACTAGCTAAGTGATTTGATTGCTCTTGGATCATTTGATCTATTTTTGTTTAAAGTGTTTTAGTCAATCTATCTGAGTGCGACTCATTTGTATAGCGTAGCACTCCCTTGTGTCGTTTCTTTCTTCGCTGCCTTTTGCAGTTTAGACATTTTATTGGTCTCTTAAAACATACCATTGGCTAAGTGATTTTTCAGGACATTCTTGGATCTCTCTGATCTGTTTTTACTACAGTTTTCAGTCAATGTGTTCATTAGAAACTCTTTTTGTACTGCATAGCTGCCTTTTTTGCCAACGCATTGAACGTTCACTGCTTTATGCCTGGGCTCTTTTGCGTTTACTTATGTTGTCAAGAGCCCTGAAGTGTACTAATTGTAGGGTAAGCCTAATTCACGTGCCACGAGCCAAGCGGCTCGAGCCAAAGTTCACGATGCACAATTAGCATGTTAAGCTAGAAATAGGTGCATTTTCACTCTAAATCACTTTATCGATTCATCTTCACTGTTAAATCACATTTAATGGACGCCTTGTATGTACATAAAGTGGTGACCTGCGCTATGTGTGTTCACGAATTTAACATGTGCTGGTAAGGAACTGGAAAAAAATTATAGGGAGGGAGGGCGCATTTTTCAAAATGATGCTGAGAAAAGTGACTCTCCCCGATTGTTATGCCATCCCTGTACGTGCTATGGCCAACACCAATAATGGTTTTTATTTGACAAATATTTACTTATTCATAATGTGATGCCTCATCCCACCAAATATGAAGGCTGTTGCACTAATACACCGGTAAATAAGTTAAATTCAGGTCAAATGTCATCCTCGTCACTTGATATTTTAGCAGAAATCTTAGTTAACATAATCATCTCCGTCCACTAAACTTCAGACCTCGACCTCTGTTAGCTAGCCTATAATTTATAGATGTGCA
Source organism: Ptychodera flava (assembly GCA_001465055.1). Classification (NCBI taxonomy): domain Eukaryota; kingdom Metazoa; phylum Hemichordata; class Enteropneusta; family Ptychoderidae; genus Ptychodera; species Ptychodera flava. The sequence continues at coordinate 25,615 of LD346096.1, read as the reverse complement.
TAATTAGTGAGGTACAGGATCATTTGAGGGTCGAAGGTCAGTGTCCAATACCAGTCACAGTTCGAGAGACACCAGCCGTCTTTGACTCTTACGTAGGATAAGCCACAGCTTAGTTGAAGAGGGGGATAGGGCAGGTCAAAGGTCATAAATTCTCAAAAATAATATTGCAAAAATCTTAATATTATCATGGCTTAAGACCTAGATATTTAAATTATAGCAACCTTACCACATGGTCTACAAAATTAATGTACAGAATTTTGATAGATCAATTTTTAATGTTACAATTTTACGCGCAGTGTAATTTTGAAAAATACTGGCCCTCCCTCCCTATAATTTCTCTTGAGTTCCTTTCTGCATATGCCCCTTGATGTAGAATTCGTAAACACAACTTCGCTGGTCACTAGTTCATGCATTTAGAAGGCGGCGTTGAAGCCCGAATGTTGATTTATCCATGAAAATGAATCAATGAATTAAATTGGAGTGTAAATGTACCTTTTGGTAGCTTAACATGCTAAGGTCGTGCATCATGAACTTTGGCTTGCGGCGGGTGGCTCGTGGCTTGCGGCAAGTGGCATGCGGTACATGAATTAGGCTTGCCCCTAATTGTGGCCATGTCATGCAAGACAAGGACTGGCCACGTTTGTGGGAGCCTTAGCGTGTGTTCTATTTGCAGGAAATGGTCTGAACATGAGTGAATATTTTATTTTCTGACAACTCAAAAAAGCATTTGTCTCGGAAAGCTTGTCCATCTTCTACAAGATCTGTCTATCTTAGGCCTGTGAAGTCGATCCAAGCCCTTGGAGCCATTAAAGTGTGTCTGTCTCACCCGAAGCTGAAAGCATGCTACAAGGTTAGATAACAGGGACTCAATCAACCTGAGCTGAACACATGGTAAAGGCAGGTGCCTGCGTCCATTCGAGGGTTAGGTCACGTGCCATAGGCAATCACACCACTTTCATTGCTTAATTCACAACATCAAACGCAAAGACAAATTTGGCAGTAAAGGCAGTGCTTTATTCAAAGCTTAATAAACTAGAAATGGTAAACAAAGCACTACACCAAAACATGTAACGAGGAAAAAGGAGAAAATGGGAAACAACAAAGAAAAATGGATGTGAACAAACGCAAGCAAAAAGGGGTGTGGTGGGTGGGGAAAACACCATTAACCCGAGAGAAGGCAGGAAGCCAGAGTGAAGCTACTAACCGCCGCTCATAGAGGGCACCAGACAAGCTGCCTAGCTTATGAGTGGACAGAAATACAGAACAAAGTTATGAATTACACAAAATTATCAAATGCTAATTTATACCACCATTCACGACATGAAACGCAAAGACAAGTTTGGCAGTAAAGGCAGTGCTTTATTCAAAGCTTAGTAAACTAAATGGTAAACAAAGCACTACACCAAGGCAAAGCAACTGCCAAACAACAATAAACAAACAAACAAACGAGAACAGTCACAAAAAGGAAAAGGAGGGGGGAAATAAAAGACAAGCAAACAAGACAAGGGAATGGGAAGAGGTGAAAAGTAGGAGAGAAAGATGCAACGATGAAAACTCTCGGAAAGTGAAAAATAAATATAATATCACAGTCAAAAAAGATAAATAAATAAAATACGATAAAATTGTTGGTCAGGGAAAGAGAAAAAAAAATCTACAAGAACGACTAACAGAATTGAAAGGATGCAAACGAAAATGATGGAAGAAAAGACTTCCATGTAAAATGACAAAGGCAACTATTACAACTACAAACAGTAAAAATGAATAAACAATTTGGGAAGTCAAGAACTTGGAAGAAAAAGCTGCCACGCAAAAAACAACAAAAGCAACTATTGCAACTACAAACAATAAAATTAACCAAATATCTGTGAAGCCAGAAACTAACTAACTAACTATAGTCTGATGACAAACAACTGAACTTGAACAACTTTAAGTGAGGCGAAAATTTAAGCGACTAAATGATTGATTTGCAAACAGTAATCAACAGTGGCTCTGCGGATTTACAGCTCGATCAATAAACATCTGAATGCACTTTTAATACAATGTAAAAAAGAAATCAACAGTCAAACTGATTGGTTAAGACATGGACTTCTCATGGGAAAGTGCATTTAAGGCAAGTTGTTAGCCATTGTGCGAGTGATACAAAAACGTTCTGAAACTGGAATAGCAATATAGTTCCTGTAAACGGCAGATCTCCAGTCTCCTTGGAATTTGATTAAATGGTCAGGAACACCACACATAGCAGCAAAGGTGGCTCCGCCCCTGCAAAGACTGTGAGGAGTGTAATCCTGCGGGGAAAGTCCAATGTCTGTGATGACTTGGCTGAACAACTTGGCCACCATATTTTGGGTAAGTGGAACCATACATCCACCCAGATGAAACACAAAGGCTGGAACATTTGAAGATGCAGGAATATGATCCAGCATGGCACAGCAAGCAGAAGCTGGGCACAAAGGAGAATTCTTGCCAAAGGAATTGAATGTAAGACATCATGCTTTTGACGGGTTTTAGACCACTGTACCAAAAGAACCATGCTTTGTGAAGTAAATACAACATCAGAATGGCTAAGACGCTCCGATGTTGAAAACTTATGACGCGACACAGGAACTAGATTTGATTTGCGCAGAAAGGAAAAGAAACTGATGTACAAAAAGGCCCAGAATGTGATGTCAAGTTCATTGTCCATGTTGAGCTTGTCCCGAATCTGAATCAAGTGTTCTGGGAGAAGGGGAAGACGTGGCCGCGGAAGAGTTGTAGAAGATTTATCAAGTCCTTGGAGGGTGAGACGTAGACCGACACACAGGAAACATCTGTGTTGAAACTGAGTATATGATGCCATGTGGAGATTCCACTGATATAATTCCGTATTGATTTGGTGTTCTTGAAGGAATGGGAAAGAACACAAGCATAAATGCATAATACTTTGCCGTAAGCCGGGAATGGTGTGAATCCCATGCTGCAACCAAATGCCAGATAAGAGTTTAATTGGCACCTGAGGTTCCAGTGGGTTCCCGGCCCAAAAGCGCATTCCTGAATCGCCTGTACTTCTTCCTTAAGTGACATCAAAGTGTTGCTCAAATCTGAAATAACAAAATATTCAGATGTCATAAGCTAGTTGACAATGCTGATTGGTAACCTGTGTCTCATGGGTTTGGTACGATGAAGTTAGTTCACAAAATTGTTCTTTACTATTGTCATGCAGATGCCAACGAGAAAGGACATCTGCAATTCTATTATCCGAGCCTGGTAGGTGCACTGATTTAAGTTGAATATTGGCTGAGGAAGCTTCCAGCCATATGTTTCTGGCTATGGTTAAAAGAGACTGGTCTTTGCATGAATTAGAGTTCAGTACTTGAGCACATGCCATGTTGTCACATTGTATCTGAATTCTATGGCCTTCAAGATGATTTTTCCAAAGTCTAAGTGCCACAAGGATAGCAAGCATCTCAAGGGCGGAAATATGGGAAGGGGCCCAGATTGTAGGGAATATGCTGTGGTAGAAGAAAGCTGCATTATCAGGTAAAATCAGCCAACCGCCACATCCAGACTGACAGGCATCTGTGGAGAGGATTTCGTATGGCTGAGACCAGCGATCATGTGGAATCAGACTAACTCCGTTGTACAATCTCATAAAAGCAAGTGACCATCTGATGTCCTCCCGAAATGGTTTGGTCAGTCGAATTCGGTGATGATGTCTCTTAACTGACCGAAGTAAAGCCAACATACGGCCAATGAACAATCTTGCAGAGCGTACGCAGTCAGCAATGAAGACAAGCTTGCCTATCAAGGATTGCAATTGTCTCTGAATGCACTTCTTCTTATGTAGGAATTCTCTGAGAAGCACTTCAGTCTCTGACAATTTGTTCTCTGGAATTGTAATCTGCATATCAATAGAGTCAAACTGTTTTCCCAGAAATACGAGCCGTGTTGTAAGGGGAATGCATTTGTCGACTGCAATGGTGAAGCCATGCTGTGTAATTACTGAAGTAAGAGCAAGGTAAGCTTGCATAGCAATGTCTGGATGTGCCACCCCTACAAAATCATCTATATAATTGATTGCTCTATATCCTTGGCGTTGATATATGTAAATGAGAGCATTTGTTGTTCGTTGGCATGCCACTGCTGCAGTACGCAAGCCAAATGGGAGTTTAGTATCAAAGAAGAAGGTATCATGCCAAGACAGACCGAGGAGGTGGTAGTCGCCGGGGTCTACTGGTATCCAACGATAACAACGGCGAATGTCGCATTTGAAAATATGACAACCAGCACCATATTTGTTTATAATGCTGACGAAGTCATCAATAGATGGGTAGGACAGCTTGTAAGTAGAACCGAGATAGTCATCACATGGAATACCATCATTTACCGATTCATATAAGGGAAAGGAGAGATCCATCACTGTTCTTCTTTCTGAGGAGTCTTTTTTAGGCACTGATGGTAGCGGTGAGAATATTGAATCAACTGGAAAGGGGTTGGTATCAAATGGTCCAATGAGGGCACCATACTGGATTTCCTGTTGAATATATGTTTGTGTGTGGTTTGCAAATGCATAAGCTGATGGGTGATTGTGCATAGTTGGAGTTGGCAAAGTGTCCTTTGTATAGCCAATTGGCCGGCCAAATTCCAAGTAATCAGATATAACACTGTCATGGTACTCATGGAGGTTGCTGCGCCATAATTCTATATTAAAAGTAGATGGTACAGGAATGCGGCACCTGCTGAAGTGGGGATGATTTGAGATGGAAACGGCATCATGCACAGCAATCAGAAAATCAATGTCCAAAGGAGAAGGTGACCATGTGGGCCAGCTGTGATTTTGCGATGACTCTATAGTGACATCTTGCTGGTTATTAGTGTAGCTTGTGGCAACCTGAGGATGATGGGTTATATTCTGCTGATCTGTGCTGTGCTCAAACGTGCAGTCACCATCAATGTTACACAGAAAGGGTGACTCTGTGTTATAACGCTGACCGCAAGTGGGAATGTGTGCGCTGGAATGACTGTCTCTTGCACATTCGGTAGAACAGTGGAGAGCTGGCTGTAACATCAAGGCCAGGTCTACAATGTGTGCTAGGCTGAATATGGTTGGTGCACAGAAAGGGTGACTCTGTAACATGGTAACAATCACATATGGGAATGTGTGCAGTGGAAGACTGGGATATAAAACTGTCAATGGAAGATGAATTCTGGCTGCTGCCCTGAGATGACATGTTCAACTCTGGTACCTGGCTATCTTTACTATTTTGTCATTCCTGGTCACGCTGAGGTCAGTGCGGACAGGAGGTGGTTGTGTGATTCGCTTGCAATTTCCAAATATAGAGGAAAGGACGGCAAACACTGAACTCCATCTCCCCGATCTGATTTTGATGCTCTTTGGGATGCTTACATTTGCCAGATTGGTAATCGCTGCAGTACCGGATCTTGTCTTTCTTAGTATTGGTAACAGATTTGCCTGTCTTTGTATGTAGGCATCTAGCCTTTAAACGTGAAAAGTCTGAGTTCCATGCAAACTGCCCTCTCTCGATTGCCTGGAGCACTTCACAATGATACTGTCTAATGTTTGACCAGGTGTAAATCTCTGCTAAGTGGAGTAGATCAATGAGGTGCTCTGCTCTGACTTGCTTGTATCTCTCTGGCTCTTCATGAAATATAATTGACAATCCACCTCGAACAAGGGCAGTGAGTGATAACTTTGAATAGTCGAGGTCATCAACATTTCCAGCAGTGGATTTGGAAGTGAATTCGTGTGGCCAGGGGACCATATACAGCACTTATCTGCTGCTTTCCTTGAAGCACCTGATTTTGGCTTTTTCTTTTTCGTCTTTACTTTGAAAGCTGTGTACTCTAATGGCCTACCTTTCTGTTTTGGGCTCCTTGGGGCGCTATCAGATTCGCTGGAGTCTGAATCTGAGCTTGATGAGCTGGATGTTGATGAATACACACCGAGTTTCTTCTTTTCTTTCTTTATGGCAGCCGCCACTGTTTTGTCTTTTTTCATGGAAGCGATATTGGTCTCAGAAGCCTTGCGAGATGTGCGCGGTCTTTTATCTTCTGCTTGAGACAGGAGTTCTGGGTCATGGCTTCATGAAGTTCAACTTCTAAGGACAATTGTTCGTTCTCCTGTTTGATCGAGTCCAATAACTGTGACCTTTTGGTATTTCCGGGGCTGTTGGCGTCATGTCACTTGCCCAAGTCTGTATTACTCGTTTGGTCTCGGGCAAAGACTCGACTAGGGTCTGTCTGACACAGTTGAACCACCCGTCGTAGTTTTGCTACTGCTCTTCTTCGATGTGCTTGCAAAATGTACTTCGGCTGTTGGTGATGGATCTCTGTCGGCCATATTGGTAGGTGAATTGGCAAGTCGGAAAGGATTATGAACATTTAACGAACAGTCTCGATCTGATGGACCAATGTGTTCGTGGACTGGAATTTTGCAAATTCTGCACGATCTCCTCAGACGGGATAACATCTAAGAAACGGCAAAAACGGCAAGTAGAATGTGAGCCGTGTGGGAAAACACCATTAATATGAGAGAAGGCGGGAAGCCAGAGTGAGGCTACTAACTGCCGCTCATAGAGGGCGCCAGACAAGCTGCCAAGCGTGTGAGTGGACAGAAATACAGAACAAACTTGTGAATTACACAAAATTATCAAATGCTAATATATACCACCTTTACCAGAAACCAGTGCGCACCTTCTGTGAGGTCATATCATATATACACAGGATACAGCAAATGTTCAGGCTTCCAGGCTTTAAGGCTTTCAGGCTTCTTTTTTTAACCAATCTTCAGCTAGCTTTTTGAAGCCTAAGCTGGTCTGACTGGATATATCCAGTCAGACCAGCATATCCTGGTTCGAAGAGCTAGTCCTCTCTGGTCTGTAACACAGCTCAGCTTCAGAGAACAATGGCCAGGGGGTACCATCATTTGCTTAGCCCCAAGTGGTACTCAAGCAAATGAAAGTCTTGATCACATCCTCAACACTGTCATAAGGGAGCATTCATTTTTTACGGGGAGGAGGGGGGCGTCGGTGGAATTTGAGCGACAAATGAAATG
>LD346095.1:60006-70455 GCA_001465055.1 Ptychodera flava | reverse complement strand
CAAAAAGTAATCTTATTTTATCCTTACCAAGTCAACCATAAATGAAAATTAGAACTTTCTCTATCTCTATTTATTTGACCACCCTATCATGACAAACTATTATGAGCCGCATTTCTTTTAGATAACATAAATGGTGGTTCATAATATATCAAAGTTGGGATTCAAGAAGGTTGCCTTTACATGTTTTAATCCTCAATTCACTATGAACTGTCAAAAAAAGTTGAACTTTCTGATAATTCCACACTAAAATTATTTTGGCTTTGATGATTTCCTAATTAATTCAATTATATAAAATCATATTTATTATTTTTTTCTGGGTGAATTGATAGGGTTTATACAGTACAAGAATTACATACAATGTAAGTCAAACTTTAAGCAAAAATGACAAAAAAATTCCTTAAAAATACACATTTGCATATTTCATCACAATTTGAACAAATCTAAGTTGGGTTATCCCTAGGGACCTGTATACCAAATAACAAAGCCGTCTGACCAGCGGTTATGAAGAAGAAGATTTTTAACCAAAAACACCTTTTTTGGCATTAATTTGCCTATTTTCAACAATATCAAAAAAACAAAAAAACTTGTTTCTCAAAATCATATTTTTCATCTACACAACAAATATCAAATCAGTAAGTACTGCGGTTCTCAAGATATTTGAGTGGACGGACGCCTCACAAACGGACATACATACATACATACATACATACATACATACATACAGACTGACGACGGACGCCGGACGGATACCCATCCCAATAGCTTCTATAGACTATAGTCTATAGTAGCTAATAAATGAGGTAAAGTGTGTGTTGTCATAAGGTCTCCCATCCTACAAAATATAAAGGACATAGCACTTGTGGGACTTATTTATTGACATAAACGTATATTTTAGGTAAAAAATCAAGTTCACATGACATTTTGTCAAAAAATTTCTATCCTATAGTTATCCCGACATCCAGCTCTATTGGCTTGCTAAGAATTAGATATGCACATAATTAATGAGGTACTTTATGTGGCGTCATAAGGTCTCCCATCATACCAGATATGAAGGGTGTGGCACTTGTGGTTACTGAGTTATGGACAAATATGTATATTTGAGGTCAAAGGTCATTGAGGTCATGTGACATGTTGTCAAAAAAAACTGTATTGCTAAGTTATCCCTATATACCAAAAATCAGACCTCTAGCTCTATTGGCTCGCTCAAAATTACATATATTAATGAGGTATAATATGTGGCGTCATCCCATCATACCATATGTGAAGGGTGTAGCACTTGTGGTTACTGAGTTATGGACAAATACGTATATTTGAGGTCAAAGGTCACCAATGTCACGTGACATTTTGTCAAAATGTCTGAGATATCTGTGTGAAAGGATGGACGAACGGATGGACGAACGGACACAATGACCCGGACACCATAACCCAATCTATAAGCCCCCTGGACTTCATCCGTGGGGACTAAAAACTGTGTCACTGCATCCTTTTTGCACTGGAATACGATGAGAAACTAAATTTTTATTTTTCTTGGCCTTATACTGGGCGTCTACGGAGAACTGACTTATACATGGGAATCTATGGAGAACTGCCTTTACATGGGAGTCTATGGAGGACTGCCTTACACCTGGGAGTCTATGGAGAACTGCCTTATACATGGGAGTCTATGGAGGTGTAAACTAAAAAGTCCTCCAAGTCTAACACGGCCAAATTTGATCGCATTGTGAAACAAATCGACGTGCATCTGTATGGTGTAGGGTACTATCCTTGTGCAAAGTTTGAAAGAAATTGACCAGGGCATGTCTCAGTCTGATGTATGCGTGAACGGACAGACGGACGTACGCACGCACGGACGGACAGACGGACATGACCCAATCTATAAGTCCCCCCAGACTTCGTCCGTGGGGACTGACAAACTTTCTTCGTGTCATTGATGGCCTTGATTTTCTTTGGATATTGACTGGACACATTTATTAAAGACGTCACTTTGGCTTGTCAATGACAGTGAAATGATATTTTGCAGAAACTTGATCGATCCAGCCAAGTACACATGCTTACTCATAACAGCTGGACTGCGATGATCACAACATTGTTTTGTGATATTCCGATACAAAATTAAAATAATTTTATTAATATGTCGCATTGACTACAAAGTTGCAAATGTTTCCTTGGGTGTTGAAACATGTTAGCATAGTGTACGTGTTACAAATCAACACACCAAACAGCAATGTTCATGTAAGAACAACCTGCTTGATTTCCATGGACTTTCTGGTCCGCCCATCACACTGTTATGTCTGTTTCCCCTCTAGCTTCCGAAAATTCTTGGTAAATTTACAAATTCAGTCTCAAAAGTTTTGAGTAAATTTCAAAATTGATTGTATTAATGAAATTGTCAGTTATTAACAAATTCCTTTCGATATGCCAATACAGCTCATCTCAGAACCGGACATACTTATATACACACAAGATTTGGCAACACCCTGACAATTAAATAATCTTCAACAGCACTGATTTACATTTACAAATTATTCTATGTGAAGTAATTCTCCAATTGCAGATACTATGACAAGCATAACATTACACGATGGTTCAGAATGTTCATCGACAAAGTTCACTCAAAATGTACTTTGAAAATGATAGCATTTTGACAGCTGTTACCGCGGCTACTTACTATAAAAAGTCTGTTGAAAAAGAGTACTAAATGTCGTTGTTTTTCAGGTCAACAAGTGATTGAATCAAAAACATGTGTCATGAAACAGGAAAACAACAACTGATAAATAAGTAACTTTTCTCAAGAGTAACTTGAAACGCCTCGCCTTAAAGAAAATTTCATCCCGTTTCACAGAAACTGACTGCGTAGTGCGTATTCGAGCGCCACAGCAATGAACGAACTGTCGGGGAATCACCACGAAAATCGCTCACACTACGTACTCGTCCAAAACATTGATCACTTTTTAGCTGCATGATTCACTTGCCAAAAATATTTTTATTTTGTAGATAAATAATTGAATTTCTAATTTTTTTTTATTTCGTTTGTTAATGAAAAGTCATTTTAATGTTTTTATATGCTTTAAAAATTTCAAAACCCTCTAAAAAGCGACTATTTGGCCAAAATTCAAACGAAAAACACGAAAACCAAGCTCGAATCATGGGCTTTTTCTGTATGGATACTCTCAGTCTCTACTCTTGCCGATGCACGATTTTTGCACCGAAACTTTTCACTCATTTTCGTTGGTATGACTTTGAAACTCCAGGAAGCGATTGAGAAGAAAGGGTTACCTTGAATTATTGAGTTTTTTGCTGATAATTTGCCAAATTATATGAGAAAAAACAATACGAAAATTTCCACACGCTTACACACTGAGTGTTTCAGAGCTGCCTTTCATGTTCGTGTGGTACAACATTAGCCCTGCGTATGATGCTGTGTGTTCCGCTACAGCTAATCGTCCCGCTCACCACAGCCCTGCAAAGACCCGTACGTAGGGTCAGTGACTTCAAATCCATTTTGGGACTTGACGTAAAAAGCCAAATTACTGCCGAAATTCAGCGTTCTTGGGCCCAAGTCGTATCCCAGCCTACCTCAGCTACTCTATCGCTTCCAAAAATGCCAGTCCAGCACACAGCATCGTACGCAGGGCTAGCGAGAGAGTTGCCGACATCGACGGTTATTTACGAGAAGTGAATAAAAGACTGGCATTTTTGGAAGCGATCGAGTAGCTGAGGTAGGCTGGGATACGACTTGGGCCCAAGAATGCTGAATTTCGGCAGTAATTTGGCTTTTTACGTCAAGTCCCAAAATGGATTTGAAGTCACCGACCCTACGTACGGGTCTTTGCAGGGCTGTGGTGAGAGGGGCGATTAGCTGTAGCGGAACACACAGCATCGTACGCAGGGCTAGTACAACATGTGATCATGGAGGTAGTATGAGACTGAGGTTTCTTGCACGGTCGCGCCAATGAAATGGGAAGCTGAAATTTTCGCTCGTAATTTTGCAAACAAAATCGTAAATCCACTCAAAACTTCGTATTTTTTTACATATAATTTGAAACCCATGAGGAACGTAATTCATTCCCCCCTGCACAGTAAAAAGGAGATCGAAACAACATGCATGTCAGACAAAGACCAAACGCACGCAAGATGTCCATCCACATCCACCAATCTCGTAATTTAAACCGATAGAACAAAAACAATTTGATCGAGCATGGACGTTCTAACGTAAATGCATCATTGTCTATCGCATTTTCATGTAAGCCAATACACTCACACGTACGCTCTGAGTTCAATTATAATGTCAATCCAACACGGTACTATTTTCGGTGATAGTGAGTGTGCAGCGTGAATGGTATGCTGTAGTCGTTAGATAACACTGATCACGTGGTGTGACAAAATAGTTTTACGGAAGTTGTTGACGGAAGTGATGTCAACTTTGCTTCTCCCAACTCTATAAGCTTCCTCAGTTACGTAACTTCGTCGCTAAAAAACCTTATGATCAATTTTTAACATCAATTAATAGTTCTTTAATAGGAATTAGGGGAAAAGTCAATCCAAAAATAGTTACCATGGCAACTTGAAACATTAAAATAAGTCTTGTGCCCCACTAGATAATGTTCATATCAATCAAAGTAACTTTTCATGAGATATTGAGAAAAACTAAAATTTTCAACCCCTAAAATGGTTCCATGGAAACATGAGGCAGTGAAGTCGATATCGTACCTTGGTCTTTTCGACCCAAAATACCTTTATGGTTAATATTTCACGGAAATTTAACCTATTATCAATCGCGTTATCAATTCTGTATAATACTTATATTAATTGTTATTGTTTAGCCCTATGGAAATTTATTTTTCCTCAGCTGTGTGTTTTGACAAAGATTAGTGCTGCGTTGGAAAGTAAGAAAAAAATTGTAAATTAACCAAAATACGTACCTTCGAAAAAGCCTGAAATATCTGTTGAGAATCCAACTAAATCGATGCCTCTTGTTGAATCAATATTTTCATCGAATTTTTCTCTGAAGAGGCTGCGTTTCAGGCTAGTTTTACCGACACCATACTGACCTACTACCATGATTTGTCCTCTCGTCACCAAAATTTTATTATCGGAACTAAGGAATTGTCCAGCAGCTTTTACAACTTTCACTTTATCCATCAATCCTGGCGAAAGAATGTCTGAGAAGGTATAAATATACAATCATTCATAAATAATAAGAAATTCAACTATTTTTTTAGTCGATTGGTTAATATTTATGTACTTATTTTTATAAACAAGCACTACGGCCCAAAAGTATGCCTTAGTGTAAGGTATTCCGCGAAGCATAATTCCTACTGACCAGTGGTTTCAGCCAGTCGTTGACAATGGCGAACATTGTATCAATTTATTTTCAATAGATTATCGATCGAAAATCTGCTTTGGTGCCGCTCATGTGTTGAGGTCACGTAACAAACATTACAACAATAACCCGTATATTGACTTTTACACTTTAACATCAAGGCATTCGTGTCAAACCCAATAATGTGGTAGAAATTTACCGATAATGTAGTAAATCAACCGATAACGTATTAACGAACCGATAACTTAGTAAAATTTTCTAATTGATAACGTAGTAAAAATTTACCTATAACGTAGTAATTTTTTCTAACCTATAACGTATCAACAAATTTACCGATAATGTATCAATGAACCAATAACAGATTAAATAAACTGATAACATAGAAAAATCAACCAATACTGCATCCAAACAAATAATAAGGTCTCCATTAACTGATAATATCTGACTAAGCAATTCATGGGGAATGATGGATCGATCGATTTATAGATAGGTAGATATTAGAAGGGAGTTCAGAATCCAATATGGCCGCCATACGAACTGACGTGCACTGTAAATATATTGGGTTTTTTTACGTTCTTGATATCGTTCAGTACAAATTCCTCACGTAACATTGACTGAAATGAACTTTCTATTGATAGAGTAATTTATTCACTTAAAACGTTTCGTTTTATGCATCTCCTCCCTCTGGCAAAGTACTACTGGGGCTCACTGTACACAATGGTGGACGGCCATGGCACCAGAAATCTGAGGGAGTGTACTCAGAAAACTCAAAAGCCAAGCTATAGCCAATGGCGTATACGCTTTGAAAACAGTCTCAAACGATAGCCAATGATATAAGCTGTTATATGATATGTGTTTTGTACATGAGGTCATCGATAAATTGTCAATGAACTGAGGTCAAACTTTTCCCGGGCCGATTTTCTTAATGAAAATGGTAGGTTTCATTAAACAACATCGTTTTTTAATGAAAGTAGTATCTCAGGAATATTTCTAGGGTATAAGAATAAGTTTTGATTGACGAGCTCCAGGTTGGCTTTTCGAATTACGGTCCGAGGTAACCAGGCCAGGCAAGCCGGGTGGCCGGGTCTGTGCAATGGCTGCCGTATTGAATTTCCATTGTGTACGAGTGGGCTGTACGTCGATGGTTTTCTCGTCAAAGCTGTCAACACTTTACATTGAAAACATAAGTCTCTCATGGGAATTAAAGAATGTTCTGTTAACTTGCAGAATGTAATGTAGTGGTTTAGTATTCTTATTTGTGACCACGACCGGTGCCAGTTTGTTTTGACAGCAGTCAATGATACATACAGTAAGTTTACACTTACTGATCTGCCTTTGCCAAGGACATCGACCTCATGATGCGTTTCTGCTGTTGACTCAAATTTTTCTTTTGATAAGTGACAAACACTGATTCTACCTACATCAGTTTGTATAATTTTAACTAGAGTTTTCCTCCTTGTTCATTAAACTGAATTTTACCAGTTTTCAATTTCATTGTGCTATCAGTGGAATTCCAAGTTCAGATACTACCGTATGTCAGGCAATTTCATGTAGCATGTAATTTTTGTGTTACTAATTGTATTTGAAAGATAAATTACCATAGTTTTTCTATTTCAAGCAAGAATAAAAGATTTTCATATCTTTAGTTTTCTTTTATTTTCATAATAAAGAAGTTTACAGTCATGCAGGAACCTCAAACATGCCTATACTGTAATCCCTTAAGGCAATCCAATATGGCCGCCGTGCTAATAATGGAAAAATTCAGGGTTTTTTTATTTTTGTTTCCATTGAGAAAGAAAAATAGTGTTGAGATTTACAAATTAAGTACATTTATATAATCTAGGTTAATAAGACAACAATTTCTCAAACATTCATTACTATCAAATGAAGCGTATTTGAACTAGGACTTGTCAAATCTGGCTAATTTTCAGTTTTTTCCTATGGCGCCATGGTAAAAAAGACTAAGTCAGATAAAAAAAAGTAAATATTTTGATCAGTTTTGTTTCTAAAATATTCTCAGATCTATCATAACACATACTTTTCTTTTTTGATTAGGTAAAATTCTTTTAGATTTTAACAAAATATTATGAAAGCATAAATGGTATTCTAAGGTAATGCTACAGAAAATTATGAAAATGTCATTTCTGTGGCAATTCGTGCCTGAGTTTGACCAAAAATGCGCAAATTTCTGAATGTTCAAACGCGCGCATCATGAGAAGTTGGTGACCGATTTTCATGATCTTTTTTTTGTTTTATTTCTTTCATCGTGATAAATGTACATAAGAAAAAAATAATCAGCTATCATACATTAAAAATTTTCACTGAACTCCCTAATATTAGATAGGTAGATAGAAAGACAGATGGATAAAAAGGTCGATCAACATATCGACAGATAAATCAATCACTCAATCAATAGATCGATCGATCTATATGTACATGTTTGATAGATGGTCGGTCGGTTAATCGATCGATCGATAGATAGATAAACTGATGGATAGATCGAGCGATAGAAAGAATGATCCTCACTTGGATAGAAAAATAGCTAAAATAATTGATAGAACGGTCGATCGATTCGATAAATTGGTCAATAGATAGATAGATCAATAGAACGATTTGCTATCACATTGTATCGTACTCAATTTTCTTTTCTTCTGTTTATTTTTTTGTTTAGCATAAATTGTTACAAATTTCTGCAGCAAATCAATCGTGTTTCGACTGTTTTCATGGTAGTACGAACGACTGAGTTGATCTTTACGTTGTTAACCTACTGGAATAGGTTTGGAAAGTTGATTCTAGTCTTGCTATAGTAGTTTATACAGTTTAGTTCTAGTTGGGTAAAATTCAAAGAGATACTGGAAGTACTGATGAAACAAGGGTAGGGAATTGAGCGGCTGTTGGTTTACACAGAGAACCTTATCAAGAAAGAAAACTAATATGTGTATGTAGCGGCCACAATTCAGACAGAAAGTATGGTTGTAATAGCAAGATTAGAAACAACTTTCCAAACCCATTCCAGTAGTGTAGCTACATTTAGATCAAGTTAGTCGTTCGTGCTGCAACAAAAGTTGTACAGGCAAGTCATTGGAATACTTTGCTTCGCATAAAAATGTGATTATCACAAAACATTTGTTAACAATTTGAAAGTAATCGGACCAGCTACGAGACCTGTTTTCCTCCGGGAATGTTTTTTTGACTCTGGCAGACCAATTGCAATACCGACATCACCGACAGCCAACATCGCAAATTTCGCACACATATTGGATACGTCACCCATAGGCGTTACTGCGTATTAGTGATTAACCAACGAATATTAATGATTTATTCGTATAATTGATGATTTGTCATGCTTTTGAAAATCTCCATAGGGTGTATTTGAAAAAGGTAAGCATATCAGTGATTAATATGCAGGAACCTTATATAAATGTATGAGTGAACTCTGGTTTAAGCGCGTTTTTTTCAATCAGCACTATACTATGTAGGACTACTCAACAATTTTGCGATGTCTTCGTAATACTACTTCAAATAAGATGCGACTAGACGTGGATCACGACAGAAAGGATAAAAAGGAAAGAAAAGGGATATGTTGTCTACAAAATCTGTTGACTTGGCTTGCTTACAGGAGTAATTTGCAAAATTAATGAATTTTGATCATAAGGAATTCAATTGAACAATGAGTCCAGATTAATCTGTAATTCAGTCCCAGAATGAGAGTTGAAACTTATTGTCATTTTGATATACTGACGTTGTAAGTAACAAAATGTTATAATTGGTCATGTTTCCAAGTCCCCCAGCTTAGAAGTGTGTCGAACGACACTCACATGCGTGTTGTATCTTTAATTCATCCTGCAGGAATACTTATTAATTACCAGTAGTTTGCTTTTTCCCAAATTGATGAAATTCTGATGTCTGAGTAATATCACAAAAACACAATACTACAAGTATATGTAACTCTGAAGGTGTAACTGATTGATTTTGAAAAAAATGAAAGCTATAACACTCATTTATATTCAGTTAGTTTCCATTATTAATACTTTATCACATGCACAAGCCAAGTTTGTCATCTCCGAACAAAAAATACGGGATTTACTCTCTGGTCGTTCTACGTCACGAAAACCCGCGTCTATGTCATCAATTTTGGTGCGTCGGACTTTTTTTTGTCGATCTTCGGTGTGCTCGTAAATATGTAAACAAACAACATGGTGGCCGATGTTTCTCCCACGATCAAAAGTCATGTAATGAAATCGATATTTTCACAGACTACTACATTACAAATCCGAACAATGTAAACACAAGAGCGTACCGCCTGTACATTCCGAAGGAATTACGTGAAAAATTTGCGGAAACAACGAACTCGAAGCTGGTCGCATATACCGTTGGTTCCGTACGCATTGCAAACAGGGTCAAGCGCGACGTTTACAGTGTTCGCGCCGTCCAGATTCAGTCGATATATGTTCCCAAAAAATAGCGTATCTTCGTCTGTGATAAATTTCTAGGACTACGCTATCTTTGAAATAGAGTATAACTTTGCGGAAGGTAGCCTACATGTAGACCGAGAGCTGTCATTTGCTCCACACATGAACAAATTTGTGCACAAATGCACACGACGGACGACTGGAAATGATTGACAACTTGTGCACGGCGTACTGATATTTATTCCTAAAGTAGTTCAAAAGTTTAAACGCGGAATCGTCATGGAAAACTTATTTTATTTTGCAAAAAATAACGAATTATTGGCTTGTGCATGTGATAAGTATATTATTCCCTAATATTTTTCTTCATTCAGCTCGGAAAATACTAGTGACGTAATGACCGTTCCACCACTCGTCTTCGACTCGTGATGACACGGTCATTACGTCACTCGTATTTTCCTTCGCTGAACGAAGAAAAATATTAGGGAATAATATCTAATTATTGATCGATTGATAATTTATTTCTTGACTTGATGCATTATCAGTTGATTGGAATCTTTACTCTTTGACTTGGCTAGGTTATTGGTTTATTTGATACATAATAGGTTGATTTAAAGCGCAGTGGTCGTCGCGCTGCGCGTGCGTGATTTTTTTGTTGATAAACATAAATTTTTGTAAACATAAGTTTTCTCAACTTCAATAGGAGTGAGATGGGAG
>LD346095.1:37271-58713 GCA_001465055.1 Ptychodera flava | reverse complement strand
GCAAACATTACAGTCAACCCGTAACATGTGCGGCGTTCTTGGATTTGTTTACAACAGAGGGGGACCCCCTCAGGAGGATGCGCAGCGCGACGACCACTGCGCTTTAATACATCATCGGTTGATTTGATACGTTATTGTTCACTTGGCTACAGTACATTATAGGATGATTTGATACACTATCTCTCCATTTATCTATCCGTCGATTGATCTATCTATCCATATTTATAAAAATAAAGATATATATATATATATATATATATATATATATATCGTTCTATTAGTCGAGCAATCGAGCAATTCATTCAATAATTCAATAGATGGAAATATCGATCGATTGATAGAACAGTGCATCCATCGATCAATTGATCGATCAATAGATTGATCAATAGATTGATCGATCGATCGAGGATAGATCTATCCCTATGAATCTATTCCCATGAATAACTTGATCCAATATATTATCAGTTGATTTGATACATTATTGGTTTGGAAAAATTACTACGTTATCAGTACATTTTTACTACGTTATCAGGTTTGATACGTTATCGGTTAGTTACTCCGTTATCGGTTGTGACAAGCAGCAACCCTCCTGCCTACAAGTGTGGGAGCAGAAGGTCATTTGGTGTGAGAGAGGGGCTTTCCCCTGCAAGAAGCTTGATAGCTGGCGACTTTGTCCGGGCTTGCGATCTCATCCTACATGAGAAAACCTAGCTCTTCCTGCACCTGTTCTGTGCCTGCCATCCCGCCAACAACGGTGCTCCTGATGCTGACTTCAGCCCCCACAATGCAGTAAACATAGGCATTGATGCTTTTATTCTGTCTCGCTGTGCCTGCCTGCATCAATCTGCTGCCTGCACCCCAACCATCATCCACAGGAGCAAACCGGTCCTTCTGCCCCATCATATCTGAAGAAATAGTAGTGGCCTCGTATGTTTGTGTTTCTGGCCGAAGAAGTCCTTGATATATAAATATTTGCTGTCAGGGCTGATGAAAAAGTCCTGCCAAAGGGCCGCCGTGGGTGACATACGTTGAGCTAGAGCCAAGGCCCACGTTTGCCCCAATCATGTACTTAAAGTATCCATTGTCACTGATATTAAGCTCCCAGCAGAGGGTTTCATAATATGACAGAACCCCATGGCCTTGGAGGGCACTCTGTGGCGTTCCAAAGGTATTTCCCGAGGGATACGGTGTATTCTGTCTGTACTTTTCCTCGCTTCACTCGGAAAAGTACTGGCGGCAACCTGACGAGAGCTTTGACGTCTTCGGTCGAGACCGCAGCAAATCTTGCAGATGTCAATGCTTCAGTGTACCTTCGCCGGTACACCGCTTCCATCGTAGTCACAGTATTTTGTTCCGTCCGTGCCGAGATATTAGTTTCACTTCGATAATAAAATTTTGATTCCAAATGTTCAAAATAAATATAGTTCTGCCAATCGTAATGATTATTTTCTTCCACAGATATACAATCCGCTTTAGTATTTATTGTTGCTCATTAGCCGGCGACAATATTTACCAATAGAAAGTACTACAGGATAACAACTAATCTGCATAATTTAGCGTGAAATAATTTCTTAACCATGGTTTTCTATGTAAACATTATTTAATGGCACGTGACCTGTTTTCGAAATGCTTTGAAGTTGATAAAACACATGAAATTCTTTGCTGAAAGCAAGCAATTAGTAAAATATTTAAAAGCAGTGATGATTACGGTACACGACTCCCGGTGTTTTATTGGCCTGGGTTGGGCCGTTAACCCCAGCAGAACTTCGCCGGCAGGTACCATTAAGTCAGAAACCCTTACTGGGCCTCTCTAAGCATTGCTCAGGCCGGCTACCACTTATCCTGTTAAGATATACTGACTGTGTAAAGCCCTCTACGAACCCAACTCACGACACAAAGGCCAGAAAGAGAAAAAGTGTCTCATGTATATGGCAAGTTTCATCAATTTTGGTCAAGTCAATTCAAATAAATATCCCTAATTTCAAAAGTTCATTAAATATGCAAAGTAAGAGTTTGATGAAGTAAAAATGCTTAATGACTTTCAATAATGTTAAATCATAGTATCTTAAATATGCATACCTAGTTTTGTCAATTTTGATGAAGTCAAATCAGATATATATCCCTAATGAGGAAAGTTCATTAAATATGCAAATTATCCATTCGCTTTTATGCCACCCCTTAATATCTTTCACAGATGATACATCTTGGTGTGATCAACTTTTGTAGCGAATCTCATCAAATTGTGTGCAGTCGTTGTCAATATATATATTTTTTTTTTTTCTAAAATCAGTTCTTGCCATTTGTAAAGTGAATCTATGTACCAGATTTGATTCTGATCTTATGAGACGTTTTTGAGATATTGAGTATACAGACAGACAGACTGATACACAGACAGACACACACACACACAGACATCGCTGTGACATATGCTCACGTGTGTCAACACGTGAGCAAAAAACTTGGTATATGTACACAAAAGTGACAATTTTTTATTTAATAATTAAAAGATGTTGATTACCTGAAGCACCAATAAGTAAAGTTCATCATTCTTATATGACCCCTCTATCGAAGAAATATATGTAGAGTCATTTAAAAAACGGTCTTATTAGTGTTTCCATTCAGGTTTATTTGTGCAGTGTCTCTAACTGCCCTTGTAGTAGTGAAATTTCATGTTTTGCAAAACTTTATTTTAAGTCATTTTGAGGCAAAAACTTGAGGTGAAATGTGCAAACTCAGTTCTAATTTTACTTCTCTGTTTTGAGTTTTAGTGCTCCTAAGTGGCATAGATGCTACCAACACACTGTACGTGTATGCATTCGGGGTACTTTGTGACCCCGTGACCGGATTTACGTAACCAAATAAATTAGCTTATATACAGAAGATGCAACATGGCTGCCACTGTGGTCACCGTACCCTTCGGGCACCAAAGCCTAGGTTGCACACACACTCTAAACTTTAAAGGAGAACACTGATCTTTATGACAGAATGTTCAGTAAATATGTTGATAATTACCTGAAGCTCCAATGCTTTGCCTGATGAACTCCTCTTGGGAGTCTTCAAGCTTCTTGATAAGATCCTCTTTCAGGTTTTCAGCTGTACGGAGGGCACTGTCTGGTTTTTGTAATTTCTGTATAATTTGGTCAGCCCACTTTTCACTGTCTTCCTTGACTGATCCGGAATGCACTCCCATATCAACACAGCTGAGGAATTTGTAATCACACTCTGGGAACAAACTATCGAGGAAATCTGCTATACCGGAACAGGACGGCACAAGGACTGGAAATCCAGCTTGAAGAGCAAAATATGCCGGAAAGTTGAAGGGGTCCTTCGTCTCCGGTGCAACTAAGAGGATACTTTGCTGCATCAGTTTTTCCATGTCTTGCACTGGACGTGAACTTGATAGGTTTATCTCCAGTTTTCCCGATTTCTCAGTCTTCTGCAGGTATTCCTTAATTTTTTTTCCGATTTTATTCTTCACTCCATATATATTCCATACCAGAATGTGCTTCACATGGAATGTATGATACTGGTCGGCCACTTTTCCCAGTGCCTTGGCGATGACGTCATATCCCTGAAGATCAGTTTGTGTCTTGATATTGCAGATTGTAAGGATCTGGTGCTTGCCTTCTCGTGGAGGTTTCCACTTCATTCTTGTGAACAGCTCCAAAAGACCAGGATAGTAGCGGAAATGTAGTTTGTCAGATAGTACCGGTATGTTGTACTTCAGCTTGAAGTGCTCATAAACACGGTCACCGATGGAGAAGATTACGTCAGCTTGTCTTGCATACTGTACAGTGTTTGTTTCGAAGTTGGGTTCTCCAACTTCTTCTGGAATTTCTTGATTAAAAAGAATCAACTTTGCTTCTGGTGCGATACTCTTTCTTATTCTGATGCAAGCCTCAGCTAGGGATTTATCTTCTCCCAGGACAAGGTGACCCACCACTACATCTACCTTACCCTGCAATGACTTGGCCAGCTGTGGAAACACATCCTTATACAGGGTTGACAGCCAATCTGTTGTTGGTTCACCATTTGCCAGTGTATCTACAATTCTTTTTTGAGGATGTATGATACTGATACTGACACCATCCTCGTTATGGTCAGTGAATTCCTTGTCAGACACTTCTAACGACGTGGAATATGTATTTGCTCCTTTCCTGGCCAAAGTGAAAGCCAGTATCTTGTTAACAATCGCCAGTCTGTCGACATCATTGTTCCATTTACTACTCACAAGCAGTACCACTTTGCCTGAAAAAGACAAACATTCTTGTAAATTGCTAATACAGTCAACAGTGTAATGTTTTTTAAACACTGTATTACTGGTATAAAATAGATTACTTGGTGAGAATTTTTAATGGAGATCTCTGATCATGAGAGTTAACGTATTTAAAGATACTTAAACAATCTACCGGTATATTAGGGTTGCAAAAACGTAAAATAGAAGTTTACATGCATTGTGACGTATCTGTTCCGGATTACCAAACCTTTTAAAACAAATTACATGTAAGAAATATTTCCTCAAGTCAGTCACAATACTTTTTCAATGATTTATTTTGAACCAAAGACATCACTCAGGAGTCAAAATCTTGTCCCAATGCGGGCGGGGGGCTCATTGCAGACAAATCCTTTTTCCATCCTATGGGCAATGTATAAACATCATCATAATATAGATACTGATGTGACTAAGCTTATTGCGACCGTAGTCTTTGCACACAAACCAGTTAAGCAAGCAAGTGGTACCGGTACATATAGATGGAAATGTACTATCCTCAAGAAAATTTACTAATGATCAGCATGGCTAATTTTAAACTCTATCTTCTTGCTCTTCATATTCTGTACTCAAGAATGTTCTTGCTAAATGCAACCATTTAGTAAATGAGAAGGGAAGGGAAGGGAATGTGTGTGGTAGTTTGTAAACTGAAGACTGCCATGATATGGTTTTCTGGCCAGGTTGAAGTTGAACTTGATATGGCCATGAACACCTGAGTGTGGTCATGTCAGCTATGACCTAGCCATGACTGCATAACACATGCGCATGAATTCACCTAAAAAAGTCCCCCACGTTCTTTCTCAGTGTTAGTGTAAAACGTCATGCCAGAAAAGTTTCTTCACAGAAAACTTGGTATGTGTGTGATAAATATACATGTATAATCTCCCTGTATTCCTTATTTATGTTGCTGTATTGCGGACTTGTGATTCCCAGTATAGCGGGGAATCACTTGTCCCCAACATAGGCACATGAGTGAGGAATACAGGGGGATTATTAAACATCTACTACCTGGTCATGGGGGATGTAGCGTCCGTTTATTACTCTAAAGGGTCATACATTACCAGAAACACATCGCTATTCCCCAAGGCAATAGGCCGAGGGGTATAGCGATGTGTTTCTGGTAAGGGTGACCCTTTTTTTTGTTTCTCATCTCCAGAGGAATACTTGGGCAGGGCCGGCGGTCGCAAAAAAAAAAAATAACGTCAATGATACGGTAGTCCCATCCTGGACTATTTAGTGTTTGTTCTCTGGTCAGATATTTGAACATGTGTGAAAGGTATAAAGTGCATGAAGTGAAAATACTTAAATGTAATGTACTGGAGACAGTGAAATATGTTTAGTGTATTTATTGAGAATATAAAATGGAAAAAATACAGAATTAGAAATATCGAATACTGTGATACAACAATTAACTCAACAAGTCATTGACAATGACATAGTCCCCACTTGTAATACGAGTATTAGTCTTGATGGGGCAGGGAAATGTGGTCATAGTATCACTGGAGTGTATATGTTGAGATCTATGGGCACATATGTCTATATCCTTGTTCCCAATTTGAAACACATAAGGCATGTCTAAGTTATGGTTCTAAATCAGGAAAAAAGATCAGACCTCTAGCAGTATTGGCCAGCCAAGAAATACATATGCGCATAATAAATGAGGTACAAGATGTGACATCTTAAGGTCTAATATCCTATCAAAATTGGAGGGTATAGAACTTGTGGTTACTGAGATATGTATATATATGTATAATCAAGGTCAAAGGGTCATCGAGGTCACATGACATTTTGAAAAAAAAATGTATTACTAATTAATCCCTATATGCCAAAAAATCAGACCTCTAGCTCTATTCGCTTGCCCAGAATCAGATGTGTGCATAATTAATGAGGTAAAGCGTGAGTTGTCATAAGGTCTCCCATCCTACTAAATACCAAGAACATAGCACTTGTGGTTACTTATTTATTGACATAAACATATATTTTGGGTAAAAGGTGAACGAGGTCACATGATATTTGGTCAAAAAATTTCTCTCCTATAGTTATCCCTGTATACCAAAAATCAGACATCCAGCACTATTGGCTTGCTCAGAATTAGATATGTGCATAATAAATGAGGTAAAGTATGTGGTGTCATAAGGTGTCCAATCATACCAAATATGAACGGTGTATGGACAAATATGTATATTTGAGGTCAAAGTCACCGAGGTCACATGACATTTTGTCAAAAAAAATTGTATTGCTAAGTTATCCCTAGATACCAAAAATCAGACCTCTAGCTCTATTGGCTCGCTCAAAATTAGATATGTGCATAATTAATGAGGTACAATATGTGGCATCATGAGGTGTCCAATCATACCATACATGAAGGCTGTAGCACTTGTCACAAGCGTTTGAGGCGGCAATCTAATGGTTGGAGGAATGAAATAACAGGATAGCGGTTTGTTATCTGCGCGTGCACAGTTGTGGTTTTTAATTGTCAACCACGCCATTGTTGTGCAACTCATGGGCGTTGATTGCATGGCAATTGCGGTTGAAAAGTTAGTTTCAGAAGACTAGTTGACGTGCACGAAGAAGGATTCCTTCTTAGTGATTGTAAAATGAAGAAAACTTGCTGTATTTGTCAAACGAAGACCCCGTCGCGTTTTGAAAAGGCTGATTCCTACGCACAAAATTTTGGTTCATGTTTTAGGGCCACCGCAGCAGGTAAGACTGGATTTTTATGCATAACATGCAAAACAAGTTTAAGAAGATTTTTAGAGGACAGTGACCAAGATTTCCGCCATTTACTTGACTCGAAGGGCCAAAAAGGAGGAACAAAAGGACGTAGGCAGCTAGGTGGGAAAAGGCAAAAACTATCGAGGGGTGTAAGTCCTTCTTCGTGCACGGCAACTAGTAGTGATGAGACCATGGACTGTGAACAGTGTGTTGACCATAGCTTTGAATGTATAACTTCTGCTGGTGCATTTGGATCGCTTTGCCCTGATGTCATCATCCAAATTCTCTCTTTTTTAAACATTTCTGATGTCATACATTTTACATCAACTTGCAAGTTTTTACACACGTTTAGTGCTGATCCAGTTGTTTGGCACGAGAAGTTTGTTCATGATTTCCCTGAGAGAAACGCTTCACTGTTAGTGTTATCTCATAAGACAGATTTTGTCCAGAACACTACATCATGGTATGAAATTTACAAATTTTCCACCTTTTCGAAAGTGGATCATCAAAAAGACACAGAACAATACCTTAATCATGTCAAACAACTCTCACGTCAAGTGAATAATGCACATAAGGAAATTAATGAGTTGAAAGGAAAGTTGGTTACAACTCAAAAAGCTTTGACTGATGTCCTTGCCATGTCACCATCAAAGCCACTAACAGTAACAAAAGAAAAGCTATTCAGAACTATGACAATCATAAAAGAAAGTAGGAACACAGAAGGAACCATAAAAGCCATTTGTAACAATATAAGCTAAAAGTGGAGCTAATATGGGACTCATGAACTCTGACCTGATCATTTGCATTTTGATCTGTATTTGCACATGCGTACAGTCGGGCTGCTATGGCCGACCACATGCTGAGTGTTGGAGTTTATTAAACATCTTGTTCAAAGTTAGAACTGACTTTGTCATGTTATATGTGACCAAGAACATAGATAAAACACGTAACATGGTGTCAGGAGTAGTGAAACGTCCCACCAACTGAAGAAACAGTGTCTGGAGAGACAAACACTCGTCTACAGTGAACGTCGACGATCGCGCACATATTGACATTGTAGCCCACATGCAGCGTGGCCTGACGAGGACAACCTACGGTAGCATGTTTTGAAAACGTAAGTAAAAATAGTCTTTCCTGAGCACCGTAAGAAACCACTAAAGACGGGCTTGACAGTCTTTGCAGTTGTAGTGCAAACTATGGTGTGGAAGTCGATAAATAGCTTCATATCACTCGAAAACCAGACGCATCGAGTTGAATGGTGCATAAGTAAGGGTGCCCAAGTGTAACATAGAGCAGCCACCCACCACCCGTCGCACGCTGAATCTGCCAGTATCTCCGATTAGACTGTACGATTGCAGCAGACAGTTGTATACCATGGAACACATCAAAGCGCCAGAGATGCTGGATTTCCACACCAAGAATTTGGCAGTGGTGTGGAAGAGATGGAAAGAAGAACTATCACTATACGTTGATCTAACCATGGCTGGCAAAGAAGAAAGTCAGAAATGTAAGCTGTTCCTATACCTTATTGGGAGAGAGGGTAGAGAGATACATGAAACAATGAAGTTTGACAGTGAAGAAAAAGATCGCAAGCTTGAAGATCTTGTCAAAGCATTTGACAATTACTGTAACCCAAAGAAGAATGAAACTGTAGAACGTTACAAGTTTTTCAGTCGAAGCCAAGAAGCCAATGAGAATTTTGACAAGTATGTCACAGATTTAAAATTCTCCGCAGCAACATGCCATTTTGGCTCACTACAAGAGTCCTTCATCAAAGATAGACTTGTTTGTGGGATTAATGACCCAAGATTGAGAGAAAGGCTGTTACGAGAAGCAGACCTTGATCTTGAGAAGTGCCTACAAATATGCCGTGCAGTAGAACTTTCAAAAGAAAGCATAAAGACTATAGAGGTTTCAACAGAAGTCCATGCAGTGAAACAGAAGTGGGCAAATGCACAAGAGACAAGTAAGAAGTCAGAGCAAGGCAGAGCATGCAAGTATTGCGGCAAACGTCATGGAAAAGATAAGAGAAATGCCCAGCATATGGCAAGCAGTGCCATAACTGCAAAAAGGCAAACCATTTTGCATCGCAGTGCATGCAGAGGAAACAGAGAAAAGTGCACATTATACATGATAGTAGCCAGGAAGATTATGAAGAAATACAGTCAGTAACGCTATCACCAGAAGAGGTACAAGTCAACAGTGTGACGGAAAGCCCTTTTCTGAAGCAAATTTATGCAACTATGCTCATTGATAAGCAGCCAGTAAAATTCCAGCTAGATTTAGGTGCAACTTGCAACATTATACCGGTGACCAAGCTTGGTAATTTGCACGACTACAAATTGACAGAGTCAAGCCGACTTGTCACGATGTACAACAAGACAACTCTAAAGCCTCGAGGACAGACCAAAGTGAAGATGGTGAACCCCAAGAATGGAAAGAAGTATATAGCAGAGTTTGTAGTTGTGGAGGACGATACTAACACCCCATTGCTTGGCAGCAGAGCCATACAGCAGATGGGATTAGTAAAGGTCCAGCATGACCAGATACTACTAGGTCAGCCAAGTCAGCCACTCGTCAAAAAGGATAGCACAAAACCAATCACTACGGAACAACTTGTCAAGGAGTATCCTGATGTGTTTGAAGGCACAGGTTTGCTTGAGGGGCAGTACTATTTAGAAGTGGACCCCAGTGTCTCACCCGTTGTTCATCCGCCAAGAAAGGTACCAGTTGCCATAAAAGACCAGCTGAAAGATGAGCTTGACAGATTGACTGAATTGGAGATCATAGCCCCAGTTAGCAAACCAACCCCATGGGTATCAAGTTTGGTGACAGTTCTCAAGCCAGGGAAGATGAGGATCTGCATTGATCCCAGAGATCTGAACAAAGCCCTAAAGAGAAGCCACTACCCATTACAAACCATAGATGAGATATTGCCAGATTTGGGAAAGGCAAAAGTGTTCAGTGTTCTTGATGCCAAGAATGGATTTTGGCATGTGGAGCTGGATGAAGAAAGCTCGTATTTGACAACTTTCAACACACCATTTGGTAGGTTCCAGTGGTTGCGCATGCCTTTTGGTATTTTCTACGGCACCTGAAGAGTTTCAGCGTAGACAAGACCAAGCCATTGAGGGTCTGACATGTACAAAGTCCATAGTAGATGACATACTTCTCTATGGTGTAAGAGACACAGTCGAAGAAGCCATTGCAGATCATGATAAGAACTTAAGAACTTAAATGACCAACCATGGAGAGATGTCGAGAGCAAAACTTGAAACTGAACAAAGAGAAAATTAAGCTGAGGTTAAAACAAGTTTCTTTCATTGGACACCTCATTACAGTTGAAGGCCTTAAGCCAGATCCAGCAAAAGTTACAGCTGTTGTGGAGATACCAAAGCCAACAGATGTTGCTGGAATCCAGAGATGTATTGGATTTGTGAACTACTTGAGCAAGTTCTTACCCAAGCTTAGTGAAGTATGCGAGCTGCTGAGAAGACTGACCTTTAAGGACAGTGAGTGGTGTTGGTTAGATATCCATGATAAAGGAGTTGAAGAGGTACAGCAACTTGTTACTGCACAACCTTTGTTGCGATACTATGACCAGAAAGAGGATCTAGTCCTGCAAACAGATGCCTCAGAGACAGGATTAAGTGCAGCATTGATTCAGAATGACCAACCAGTAGCATTTGCGAGCTGTGCACTTACAGACACAGAGACCAGGTATGCCCAGATTGAGAAGGAGCTGCTTGCTGTCGTGTTTGGAATGGAAAGATTCCATCAGTACACTTACAGTAGACCAGTTACAGTGCAGTC
This sequence comes from Ptychodera flava, assembly GCA_001465055.1. Classification (NCBI taxonomy): domain Eukaryota; kingdom Metazoa; phylum Hemichordata; class Enteropneusta; family Ptychoderidae; genus Ptychodera; species Ptychodera flava. The sequence goes on along the minus strand of LD346095.1, from coordinate 47,915 downwards.
TGATCATAAACCTTTGGAAATAATTCTGAGAAAACCGTTGCACAGCACTCCAAAACGCTTGCAGAGAATGTTGCTGAGGTTACAACAATACGATGTTAACCTGATATACCACCCAGGCAAGCAGATGCAACTTTCAGATACCCTGAGCCGTGCATATTTGACAGATGAGCCACCAGACAGGTTGCAAGCAGAAATAGAGACAGTCAACATGATACAGAGTTTACCAATCTCAGAGCCGAGATGTTGAGATATACAGCAACATACGCGCATACGCAGAATGACAAGAGCCTACAGATCCTGATGTCTGTGATACAGAATGGATTCCCTGAACGCAAAGCAGAGCTACCCTTTCAAATAACGCCATATTTTCATGCTCGTGATGAACTGAGTGTCCAGAATGGAATCATCTTTAACCCTTTCAGGCCTAAACCCCTATATATAGGGGTAGTTCTGGTAAGTTACCAGAAAGTCGGGCCTGAAAGGTTTAAAGGTGAAAGTGCAGTCATTCCTACGAGTCTAAGATGTGACATGCTCAAGCGCATTCATTCATCACACATAGGCATCGAAGGATGTCTGAGAAGAGCCAGAGAGTGTCTTTATTGGCCTGGCATGAATGCCGAAGTTAGAGACTACATAGAGAAATGTGATGTACCGGGTATGTCGTACAGCAGGAGTGCAGAAAGAAACCCTAATACCCCATGAAGTTCCAGCACAACCATGGTCAAAAGTTGGTTTTGATCTACTGTTATTCGATGGAAGAGATTACCTGATAACAGCAGACTATTTCTCTAACTACTGGGAGATTGACTATCTACCTTATACTACAGCGAAGACAGTTGTGAGGAAACTCAAGGCCCAGTTTGCACGTCACGGAATACCCGACGTATGTATTTCAGACAACGGCCCACAAACAACAGCAGAAGAATTCAAGATGTTTAGTAAAGAGTGGAACTTTGAGCATGATACATCATCTCCAGGATATCCACAAAGCAACGGAAAAGTGGAAAATGCAGTAAAATCTGCAAAGACTATCATGAGAAAGGCAAAGTTAGCCAAATCAGATCCCTACCTAGCAATACTGGATTTCAGAAATACTCCAACCCAAGGTATGGATACCTTCCTGTTCAGAGACTTATGAGCAGAAGAACAAAGACTTTGCTGCCAATTAACTACAAACAAACTTCTCACACCAGCCGTTACTGCTGTAAAGAAGGCAGCAAAACAGATTAGAAAGAATAAAGCTAGGCAAGCCTACTACTATAATAGTAGGGGGGTCGCGCGCTGAACTAAATTCCTTCACTGGGTTGTGTGCATTGAAATACGTATTTAAAAGTGCCATCATGAAGAAGGTGAAGTCGTCGTTCAAGAAGAAAAAAAGTGTAATAAACTAAAACTATTTACAAACTTTGTGTGTGTTCTTTTCTGTTCTTTAATTTTTATTTTGAGCAATGGTTTTCTCCGCTGAAAAGTTGGCGAAATTTGGTTCAGGCTGGCGCGCGCTAAAAAAATGGCGCGTCGATTTACGTCGTTGCTGTAACTTTGAGACAAAACCCGGAGGCCATCTTTCTAGGTAGAAAAATCCTATATGTCTCATTTTATAGACCAGAATTCCACCTACACAATGGTGGTTACGTATCGAAAATCGGGCAAATGACAGCAAAAATACACCAAAATAAAGATTTAAAACTTGATTTTCCTTTTTTTCTGCCGTATGATTCATATTATACGGAGCCAGTTCATAAAAATTTGAAATTTCAGCTTTCTAATGATATAAAATTGTACGGATTCGAGTGAACATGGTCTCCGGAAATAACAAAATACTTTGTGTGACGGAGCGTACTAGCGCAAGTTGTCATGGGGGGTCATCTGAACAATGATGCCGACCAGAGTTTTCTGACCTCATGGAGCTTCTACGGATTCATATGCAAATATTTCAAGTTCTCACAAAGATTAAGTTTCGTGAAAGTTTTCAGGTAAGTCAAAATAAGCCTTTTGAAGTTGTTTTTGTGTCGATCTGATTTTTAGTTCGAAATTAGAATGTTCATTCTTTTCTGTACTTGTTGCCATGTTACGATCTTTTTCAGTTTGTTGACGTCGCGTTGTCGATCGAATCGAACGATTTTAAATTCTCCCTACTTGTGTGGTGGTGTGCTGAAGTCCCGGGACTTCGATCAGCGCAAATGATCGTCATACATGTTTGAAAGTTATAAAATGTTCAAATAAATTGTTGTGTCCAAGTTTTCCGTTGTAGCTGTTGTGTGTTCGTCCACTAGACGGGAAAATTTGCGATTCGCGTTTTCCCGTGTACCTTACCGTGCGGTCAATTTGATCCTGGAAGTACCAGTAACATAGGTTGCGGTCCGAGCGAGCGTTCAGAATAGGGAATGTAAAATCTATGTAACTGCGATTTTCGTCATGATTTCACTTTAAAGTGAGTTCCAATTGGCAAAAATGTACTATCGAAGAATTTGAAATTCTCGTTTGCTAAACCGCATGATATATGAAATTTACCGTGACTGAATTATAAATGAGAATGTAAACATGAATGATCGATGAGACGGCCTTGTCGCAATACAGTTTACATCGCGGATGGTAACATCGCAACTGCAGCTTTACTTTCTTGAACTAAATTTCCAGTACAGAGCAGTTCAGTTTACACTTCTTACCGTTTATTAAATTCTGTTGATGTCAGATAAACGTGTACGTAAAGCTACTAAATGTCGGAGCTGGAAGACAGATCAAGTTAGCATGAATCAGCTGGGCGATCTAAAAATAGCTACTGTAGACGTCTGTGTGGAACTTCCGGTTTATATATCCGTGGTGTCGCAATGCGAACGCTAGGTGTTTTTCATTTCTAAGTGATAAAATTCAACACTACGAAGCAGTAACGAAATGATCGAGCCGTATTTAATATTTTGATGACGTAAAATCGAATTCATTACGATCTTGTATCGCCTATAACATGAAAATAGACCATTTGGTCATGCTTGCATTCTGCTTATGCCCTCTGTGGGTCATTGAGTTTTAGTGTTTACAGTATTTACTATGTATTGCATCTATTACTCACTGCTGTACTGATGAATATGAAGTTAGCATTCAGATTTTTATTTGTAATAGTTATCCTGTTTGTAAATACTACTACTACTACCACTACTACTAATAATAATAACAGTGATGATGATGGTGATGAATGTGATGATGATGATGATGATGATGATGATGATAACAAAAATATTCATTTCTATAAAAAAGTCTGGTAATTTCTGAGTATTACCAATCTCTGATGGCATGATGCAATCTACAAAATGACTTCATTTGAAATATAGTAATCATAAAGAGTTTTTAAAGATAAAAATATGATCTATTTTTTATTTTTGCTTTAAGGTCATGACAAAGATAAATCAAGAAAAAATTATGTAAATGGAGAAGAGTGTGACAGAAAGGGGATAACAAGAGAGATACTAAAAGGAAATAGTGTTTATGCTGTAGAAAATATAACTGAAATGGTTGTAGCTGAGCTAGAAATTTATAGAGCCAAAGACGGGATAGAGTGGAAGAGAGTCTGCAATTGGATTGACAATTTGTATGAAGAGAGAAAGATCCTTCAACAGTCACTGCTAACTTCTTTCCGAAGTTTGAAGGCGAAAAGAGACAAAGCAAAAGGAAACCAATATATTGCGTGTATAGAGCAGATGAAACAACAAAAAGTACTGTCTACCAATGAAAAGAGAAACGTCATCCAGTGCAAGAAACATGTACCGTACAATAATTTGTTTATTTTATTACACTGTCATACTTCTTGGACAAGTTTCATGTATTTCCAAAAGAACTTCATGATGGCTGACCCAGTAAAGGAACTTTGAAAATCTTCACAGCTTCTTGTTTATTAGCGCAACACACGTGTAGGTCACACAGAATACTGAAAAGAAATACTGTCAGAGCACCATTAACTAATTTTTTAAGGTTTTGTTTCACTATTTTGATTGAGTGTGTGTCAGTTGTTCGATCTTGTTCTACTCCCAACGTATGTTGTCGCAAACACTAACTATCGTATCAGTCAGACACACTGTTATTGTTGACATTTCAATTGTAGTCTCTACTAGAATTCACTTGTAAACAATAACAATACAGATAAAACTCTCACATGATAAATAGATAATGTGAACCTGCGCAACTTACCATGCTTTAGGGAGTAGTTAAAGAATCTACAATAGGTAAAACGGGGAATTCTAAGGCGCGCATGCTTACAGTAACCATTGTACAAACAAACCTATGTGGCCTAAAGTGACCATAGAAATATGTGTACTCCTGTGTACATGCAATCACAATGTTTTTTGTTTGTACTCTATCACATGACTTCTTCCACGTTCATTTTCCATGGAACACTACAGTAGTCTGCGCACAACATTTTTATTCCAGAGTAGGCCCACTGACACTCACAACAACAGTTAAGAAATCACTGACAAACGGCAAATACTATGGCTTTCTAATAATGTCATTTCTGTTGTCATGGTGATAAGAAACACCTATAATTACACAAAAATATTCTCTCAATGATATTCAAACAAAATAACTTAATTGAACATTGTTTTTGCTTTCAATGTGGATATTTGAAAGTTTTACATCAAACCAGTTTTTGTTGCCATGGAAACCAATTCATAATATAACGTTTCCATAGAAATCATATAATTTGGCATTTTTGACAAATTCTGATACCACCAGTGTAAAGAGCACCCTAAAAAATCTAAGTGTGTGTAAAATCTTCTATTTTGGTTTAAATATGAAGAAACTATTAAGAATTTTAAATTGACCAATGGCAAGCTACCATATCCTAAGTTTTCAGCATTTGACCATGGTGGGTTTTATCAATTTTTATGAATTTAACAATTTTTTAACGAGAAAACTGTGTCTCATTGAACAAATATCATTTTGGAAAGTGATATTATGGAGAAAATTGAATGTAATTTTTATGTTACATCAGAAATTGTTAAAGTCCCCTATAAACGAGAGCGGCCTTAATATGTTAATTTATGCAAATTGGCATTTTTACTACACTTTACTCAAAATAATTCACAATTTTTTCACTTTCAATTGGCGATATCTCGGCCATTTCAGGGTAAATTTTGATCAAACAAAAAGCTTTCTGTGTCTTTTTGTAAGATCTAACAGGAAATACCAATACAATATGCACATCTAACTTCTAAAAATTTCATGTGACGCCCCTAATAGTAGAGAAGCCAAAGATCTACAATCTCTACAGCCAGGAGATGTAGTCAGAATAATGCCAGACAGAAAGAATCAGAAAGATTGGAAGAAAGCAGAAGTCAACAAACAGGTCAATATCCGTTCGTATGAAGTGACAACTGAGGACGGCAGGACATATCGCTGTAATCGCAAACATTTGAGGAAAACCAGAGAGACATATTTTCCAAGTACCTCCGATCCATTTGCTACAGAAAGGCCTGTAGATATCAGTGGACCATGTGAACAGAAAGACATATTCACATTTTCGCAGCCATCTCCAGAAATGTTGGTCAACAACAGTGGAAAGGTACAAGGCAAAACAGCCAGCCAGCCCATAGATGAAGCTCCAGTGACAACAACACGATCTGGAAGAATCATCAGAAGACCTCAACACCTTCAAGATTATGTTGAGAAATAGACTGTAGTTGGAGTTTACAGTTTTGCATGCCATCATGTGATTTTCATGACTCTAAATTCAGAACCTAAAGAACACGTCTAGTTTTCTGTTCAGTTCTCTTTCAAAGGAAAAGAGATGTAACAATATAAGCTAAAAGTGGAGCTAATATTGGACTCATGAACTCTGACCTGATCATTTGCATTTTGATCTGTATTTGCACATGCGTACAGTCGGGCTGCTATGGCCGACCACATGCTGAGTGTTGGAGTTTATTAAACGTCTTGTTCAAAGTTAGAACTGACTTTGTCATGTTATATGTGACCAAGAACATAGATAAAACACGTAACACCATTAATACTAGAGGGAGGGCAAAAGTGTACATTGCTATCCCGCAAAAAGAAACACCATCTGTAGATGCTGCAGAAAGAACTAAGCACGCTAGGTGCCAGCTGATTGAAAAAATTGAAAAAATGCAATGTGTCAGCAAAAATCAAGGTGCAGAATACCTTGCAACCAACCTACTAGAACAGTGTGCAAAAACAATAAGCAGAGACAAAGATCTGTACACCCAAGCAGCTAAAGAAGCTGGAATACAAGTACAAGGAAAATTTTCAAGGGAGACTGTCCTTGCTCTTAAGAGCATTATGCCCATGACAACATGGCGATTGTTGAAACGCACCTTTAAAATTGAATTTGGTGTGGATGTACTTGGTTCAGAGAAGAAGCTGAGAGAGGAGCTTGAAGAAATGCCATTCACATATGAGTATGGCAGTTTTGAGAGTGAAGAAAGAGGGGAAGCGATCACAGTAAATTATATACGGGTCACAGATGTAAGAGAAGTTCTAACGAAGACAGTTGAGGAACTGAAGGCAAATAATAAATTGACAAAACTTGAAAATATCAGTCCAGATACACTGTGGCTTTGTGTATCTGGTGACAAAGGTGGCAACTCTACAAAACTGATGTTACAAGTTATGAACAGTAAGACACAGCATTCCATCAAGCAGGCAAAATTACTAGGACTATTTGAAGGAGGACGTGATACTCGGAAACATATAGAAGTTGTCTTCAAAGATATCATCGCTGATGTATGCAAGTTGCAGAGTGAAATAGCAGACATGAAGCTTGAAATGCCTGACACGTTCCAATGTGATAATCCAGAATGCATGGAAAAGAAGAGATCTGAAGGTATTTTTTTAATTTCATTGCACACTTCTTGTATTTCCATCCAAGGCAAAAAACTAAATTGCAATAATAGTGTTATCATGAAAATTTGACATACACATGTATATATATTGTGAATAATATTCAACCATTCAAGATTGTGTAATTGAGTGTTACTTGAAAAGAGAACATTTGTCATGCTCTCTAAATGAGTAGATGCACCATATATGATGAAATAAATACATTCAATTTGTTTTTTGTCTCTAAATTTTGATCAGTTGATAAGCTAGGGAGGCTTTTATGTAGCATATTTGTTCATATGTATGTCAATGCTGGACTTATTTTTCTTAACTTTCTCTTACTTTCAGTACCTTCATCTGCAGATGAACAGGTACGCAAGAAGACTTCTTTTAAACCTCTCCAGCCCTTCAATGAAGACAATCAGACTCTCTTGTGCAGATTGTGCATATTATAAACAGGAAAGGGGTAAGTATTTTTTGCTTTTTACACAAAGAGAAACAAGGAATAGAACATCAAACATACCAGTCTCATTTATATTTTTTCTGATGTAAACTTCGTGATATTCTGTGAAGTAATTTTTGCTGTGACAATTGTTTTCCTTAAAGAAAAAACAAATTCAAGGCAGTACTGAAAATCTTTCATCGCCATATTGACTCTGACTTCATTCAATAATGATTATCTTCAAACTTTATTCTAATAGGTAACATAGAACGGTGCAGTCCGAGATGTACCCAAACTGCAACAGAGAGTGAGGAACTACTTGCATCATCTCCACAGTGTGCTGGAAGTGCAACAATGGACGTTGATGATGGTCAACAGTAATCTTCATCCACCTACACTCACTGCAAACTTAGCTGGGGAGGTGACTGGGAGTGGCTTGCAAGATTATTAGGAGTGACTGGTCGAAAATGGAAGATACTTCTGTCTCCATTGTTACTGTACTCTGTCTGATTTATGCAAGGGTAAACCACATGCATATCATGTTCTGGATAAATATAAAGACCTCTTCCCAGACACAGTTACAGCTAAATTTGCAATGAGAACTTTTGAGGATTGTGAAAGACACTCTATGAACTTTGCAAGTACAGTAAAGGCAAAGGCTTTTGATCACTTTAACTGTGAAGCATTGCCTCTGATAAAAGCCTCAGGCTTTGTAATTGATAGCTTGACATTAACACCACTTCACCTGTGTCTCAGTGTTGGACTGTTAATATTGAATTTGATTGAATATATGGCTCTTGACCTTAATAAGACTTTTTTCAGTGAGAATGGTGTACATACAGATGATATGGAATCTTTGGTTGAAAGTAGGAGAAAACTGTCAGAAGAATTATTGTCTTCAGAAAAAGAAACATGTATGCTTGAAGAACAAAGTCGTGAATTAGAGAAAAGTATCAATTGTGTGAAAGAGAAGTATGCAAAGTACTATCAGAATTCAGCTGGAAAGTTTATTGATAAGTCAACTGAAGGTAAACAAGCCAGAAAAGAGAAAGCACAAAAAGAGAATGCATTACTTGAGCAACTAAAAAAAGTCCATCTGCAACAAAAACATGTAAAAGAGCAGCATAAAGCAACTGATAAAGCTCTTCAAAGTGTTGTAACTAAACTTTATAATGTAATTGGTCCATTCAAGCAGAAGCTTGATGTGGCCTTGGATAGTTTTAATCTTAAACGATGTGTGTACAATTCTGGAGCTCTTACTCCGTTTGAAACCAACCAAATATCAGGAAGATTCAGAATGTATTCAAGCCGGTCCTTCTCAAACAGGTTGAGGTGACAAGTTATTTAGTTCCCATGTAATTTCTGTGAAATTGTGTACTCTACTCAGTAAATTCAGTCTAGTAGTAGTATATGATCTCATGATGGCAAACAGACCACTTTGCAAACATGAAGTTGAGATCTTGGCCATGAGATGTTCAAGTTTCGGCAACTGGTTTCCTGTTAACTTCCCAAATGTTAATCTATCAAGGAAATTTCATGTGTTGACTGTAGAGGTGGTAAGAAAAGTCAGGAATCTGCAAACTGTTGGCAAGCAACTGAAAGTATTCATTGTTACATCAACAAATTAAACAGGTATGTATGTATGCAACTGTACAAAATACTGCAAAGCGACATGAGTTACTGGTCAAAACACACAATGTATTCAGCAACCCAGGACTGCCAGATCTTGCCAAAACTCTACAAAAAGGAGCTCAGAGTAAGAGAATGACGTAAAACTCAGTTCTGCCAGTGCAGTATGCAATTAACAGACAATTCATTGTTCATTGTGTTGTTGAGTGCAATGAAGCACTTTATTGTAATAAAAATACCGTCAAGGACACTATGTGCTCACATTCGGTTTGAATTTGTCCATTCGAGATATATTTAAACCAGGAAAAACAAGAATGACAAAAGCAAATAAGTCTCCAACTTAGGTACTGGAGGTCATCTTTAGGAACATGCATATCAACTTCTATAGCAATGGGAGCAAATGTCAACAACAAAAAACAGAGAACGCTTGATAAAAAGAAAAGGTGGGAGTTGGCAAAAAATGCACAAGGGATCTGGTAAAAAAGTAATGCTACATCATCACTCTTCTAGACCCTACCCCCTCCTTAATATCAAATGTTCCACCCCTTAATATTACATAAGACCAAATGACAGGAAGTACATTTACAACCTTGGAGATTTTTTAATTAATGCCGTGAGCGTTATCATTCTAATGTAAACAGCACTTAAGGTAGTTACAGATAGTGAAATGCCTTCCACTGTGGGCAGTGATTACAACATCTGGAATTATCCTGGATCCAAATTTCTCATCAGTTCTTGTATGTCTTGCATAGAAAAGTTGCAAAAATTGGTCCAAAATGAAAAAAAAATCACCTCAGCTTTGTTTTCAGGATCAAATGTTCCTATAAATTGATACCAAATATGACAAAATTATGTCCACAGCCTTCAAAATTGTCTCACAACATATCCTGGGTTGGTGTAGGTCATTTAAGGTCACAAACTGAGAAAATTACCTAAAATATACGAATTTTCGGGTTTCCCAACACTTTGAGCAGAAAATTTATCTTCTAACATCTTTCGGGACTTTATACCAAATTACAAAGCTATCAAACAAGTAATTTTGAGATAAAGTTTTCTTGACCAAAAATGACAATATTGTCTTAAAAATACAAATTTTTATATATCAGGACAAATTCCACATATCTAACTATTGTCATCTCTATACATCTGCGTACCAAATATGAAAGCTGTCTGTCTAGGGGTTTTAAAAAGGAAATACTGTGTAAGATTTTTTGACCGAAAATGACAAAATTGCTTAAAAATAGTAATTTCCCAATTTTGTCAAAATTTCAACAAATTAGAAGAGTAACACCCTTGCAAAGAGACAACCCAAATTGTAGAGCGATTGAGTTGGGGGTTTCAGAGAAGACGAATTTTTACTGAAAATGAGAAAAATCACAAAAAAATTCAGCTGAAATACAAAATTAAGGATATCTTCACAATATTCATAAAACCCTATAAGGTTCACCTAAGGTACTTGCACACAAATTTTCAAAGCAATCAAAAAAGCGGTTCTTGAGTTATTTATTCTTAACCATTTTCACATTTTGTAAGCTCATTTGCATAATTTTGGCAATGCAGACTTCATTTGAACAAAATCCAATCTATAGCCCAGGATGCATCCACACACCAAATACAAAGCTGAAACGTGCAGCGGTTTGAGTGTTTTTGATGTTGACGGACATACTGTACGTACATACATACATACATACATACATACATACATACATACACACATACATACATACAGACGCCATCGACTTCAGCCT
>LD346095.1:21486-34057 GCA_001465055.1 Ptychodera flava | reverse complement strand
AAAAAAATCATGAAAAATACCAAGTCCAAGATACTGACCCAAGATGTGCACAATCATTTCAGGTCAGCCCAAAGTACTTACATGCTAATTTTTCATGTAATCTGCTCCGTGGTTATTGAGTTTTTTCAATTTTGACTGTTTTTACATTTTTTCACTTAATATGCATATTTTTGGCAATGACAACTTCATTTGAAGAAAATCTCATCTAAGCCCATCATCCATATACACACCAAATATCAAGATGAAATGTGCAGCGGTTTTGGAGTTTTTGATGTTGACGGACAGACATACAGACATACAGACACACAGACATACAGACATACATACATACAGACAGTTCCCTAGCCTATAAGAATAGCTTCCATTGCCATATATACCCATGGCTATGGGAGCTAAAAAGTAGCAAAAAAACCACAACCTGCATTTGTTTCAGTTTAATGTTCTGTCCATTCAGTCTCTACAATTTTTAAGTACAAAAAAGGGTATTTGTTTCAGTTCAATGTTCTGTCCACTCACTGTCACTGCAATTTCTTGTATTTCAGTTCAGTGTTCTCTGCTCTCTGTCCTTTCAGTCTGAGTTGGCATAATCTCACAATTTATATGATGGTGGTGCTGTTGCTAGGACGATCACCTCCGAGGTTGCGCAAATAATTTTTTTTTAATTTTCATGTCGGAGCTGAAATTTACGGTCGGTCAGAAGATGAGAAACACAAAAATAAAAAAATGTCGCCATAACACATGGCCACGAGGGGTAATAAAGAAGCTACAGCCCAAATAAAGACCAGGTTATAGGTGTTTTATAACATGCCACATGCTCATGTTGCATCATGTTATGATTTTTAATGTGTTTTGACTATGCACCGCAACAATCCATTGTGACAAGTTAACCGGTACTTGGCAATTTCTCCACAGCGGTAACAATAGTACAACAGCAACCCAGTAACATCATTCAGTGGTTGCTCTTGAATCATTTTTTGTTGATGAGTTATTCAAGTTCATACATTGTTTGGATTGAAAATCTTGCTGTTCTAGAGAGCAGCTTGTTGCTCTTCCCTGGCGCTCATAATCCGCCATTGTTTCAAAGCTACAGATGACACTACAGTCATGTGACCTGACACTTTTCAAAGTTTGGACAAAAACTTTCTCTAGGGGAATAGTCTTTCTGAGAAATGTCACTTTTATTGATTCTTGGGGAATCCCAACATGGAATAAGCATGTGGTGTGTTACAAATACGGTATAACTGTCCAATGGACTATTTACCGGACTTTAATTTCTTTTGGATTTTAAATTTGTCAAAAGAATTAAAATTTGCTTCCTGTTTGACCCTTTTCCTGCCAAGTCCATATTTGACCATCAGGTCAAGATGATTAAAATTAATGAAACACAACATATTTCATATGGTATATTTTAACATAATACTGTACATTTGAAGGCTGTTGAAAACATAAATACTATAAACTTAATTTTTTTGGACTAAAGATGCTATAACATACCAAGCTTAGTGGGTGAAAATACATCATGTTTTGGCTCAATACCGCTTTTTACTGACTTGGCTGATGGGGAAATGATACTGTCTGGCAGGAAAAGGGTTAATCTTATCAGGAATATGGCATATTCCTTTTAAAGAGGCATATTCAGAAAGCAAATTGTTTTCAGGGGATTTAAAATTCAATAGAAAACAAACACTTGCAAAGTGTGAATGAGACAGGTACGCAAATGAACGGTTAGCAAATCACACTAAGGAATACGTCCCTTTCAAGATATAAGCCTTAATTTTGTACTTACCTCTAGACCGTATAGCGCTCACTTGAACCTCACGAGAGACTGACGCTGCCTGATTCTGAGTAGTGTTATGGACAGCGGTGGGCTGATTGTTGAGAGGAACAGCTGACATGCTGGTGCCTGGTTCTACTGCGGCAGAGGTTGCTGGTTGCTGGTCTAAATATTGCTGTCTTTGAGTGATATTCTCTTCTTCAACTCTGTGTGTTGCCAAAGATGCAGGTGCCACTGCTGCGGGATTTTTTGCCGATTCGGCTTCTTTGATAATTCTATCAAACGGATATGGATTGCTGAAACCTTTGTCGTAACGAAGATTGACCGCTTCCGCCAGCGTGTGAAGTTTTGCTTTCTTGAGTAGCCATATGAGAATGTCCGACTTGTTCGGCGATATATGTCGTGTTTCTCACAGTTTCTCGAAGAGAAAATATGCTCTGTTTTCTTTTTGGACATTCTCTCTCTGAACTTTACTAAAGTTGGGATTAGTAAGTGTGCTAGTTGCATCAATCATAACCTTAAGGTCATCTGAAATGAAAAGACATAACAACTTTACCACAATGACATGAATTCTCATTGTAACTATAAATATAAGAATGACAAAATCTGGACCACAATACTAACATTACCAGAGGTGTACAATAACAAACGCGAACATATAAAGGAGGTCTCTTCAACTGATGTATATCATACTCATTCCTAATTCATTGATGTACAATTTAAATCGAAAACAAATGATTTGTGTCCCCCTTCAAATTGTTTAATTGACTTGTAAGAGATAACCACAGATTTTGCAAGATTTTACGCCATAAATATTCTTAATTAACCTATGATAATGAATTTCAGTTACTCTGCATACTCCAACAATGCTTAGTACATACTCTGCATAAATGAATACATTGAATGATGAACTCAGGTATTATTTATTTCCATATGCTCCGAATTAGTAGATTTTAGAGGGAACGGTCAGGATGCTGGTACGTAATTATGTTATTTTTTTGTGTTCGAAAATTTGACAAATCATTTTGTTCAGGTTTTGTACAGCCTGCTTATTATTATTACCATATTATTATTATTATTATTATTATTATTATTATTATTTTTGTGTCTTTATTTCAGAAAATAAAATTCAATAGCAAAACAACAATACATTTTAAAATATAAGCTTACTCCAAATCCTCCACAGTCCAGTCTGTGATAACACCGATAAAGATAAAACACTCACCACAAGCGGGTAACTTGGGAGATTGAGTCTGCTCAGAAAGATAAATGATTTTTTTTGAAGGACTTCATCAAAATTAAAATCAAAAGATTGACAAATATTGCACTTATACGAGAACTCTGAATAAAATAATGTTTAAAACCAGACAACTTATGAAAACATGGGCTTAAATTAATCCCATTTTTTAGGCCAACCTCATATGAATATTCTCTTTTTCAACAAGATATGAACTGAAAATGAACTGAAAATGCTTACTTGTTTCATTATATATTGCATTTATGTATAAATTTGAACCTTTGCCACATGTTTGCAACTTCATTGAAAGTATTATGATCAACATAATGAACAATATTCACAACAGATCAATTCTTAAAAGTCATTAAGTATATAATTATTTAGTTACCTGAAATAAAATTACTAAATTCCGTTGGCTGCTGTCATTGTATTACCACTTTTAGCAAGTGTGATTACCTTTGATCAAGTCCTTCAAGTTATATATGCCAAACTGTGAAAGCTCATTAGATATGCAAATTATAAATTAGCTGACATGAAAATGCGAAATTACTTCAATACATGTATTGTATTAACCTGGTATAATCATCAATGTACATAGCATGTTTTGCTAACTTTGAAGTAAATCCCGGTATATCCCCAATTAGGAAAGTTTATTAAATATGCACATTCGGAATTGGCTGAAGTAAAAATTTTAATGACTTTAAATAATGTTGTATCATAGTATCTTGAATGTACATACATGTAGCAAGTTTGTCAACTTTGATCAGGCAATCAAGATGAAAGTCCATTAAATATGCAAATAAGGAATTGGCTGAAGTAAAAATTGCTTAAAGCCCATGTAGCTGTAATTCTTGAAATTTGTCGACCTGAAAAAGGCTTTCTATTGTCTCTGGTTTTCTTTAAATTCTACTGGTTTAAAGGATATCGTCTTCTATCACTGAAAAATTGGACAAGTAAATTTTTAAATTTTAACCGTTATTTTGATTTCCCGCCATTTTTAGCTCACGTGTGTAAACACGTGGGCTAATGTCATAGCAATGTCTGTCTGTCTTTCCATGTGTGTGTGTCTGTCTGTCTGTCTGTCTGTCTGTCTGTCTGTTTACACGATAACTAAAAAACGCCCGGACGGATTCAAATCAAATTTGGTACACAGGTACCATATGCTATTGGCAAGAACTGATTAGATTTTGGTTAGTGTAGCTTGCATATTAATGAAGTTATGCAATATCGTTTTTTTCCGTACAATGGTTTCCCTATGGAGATGATAATGACAGTGTAGACATATATCAAGAAATACTGCACAAAATTTTATGAAACTTTTCAAGGATGACAATCTCAGAAAATTATGATAATACTGCAAGTGTCATGTCAATTATCTTCTCATTTGCATATTTAATGAACTTTTGTTATTTGTGAGATAACTCTGGAATTCCTGCACCAAACTTGATGATACTTGCAACAAATATTGATCTGATATATATCTAATTATACTTAGAAGCACTGAGCAGTGTCAAGTTAATAAATAGCTTATTTGCATATTTTATGAAGTTTTGTAATTAGTCATATAACTCCGATATAACTATACCAAATGTGATGAAATCTGCTGCAGATACTTATCCGACCCGATATCTAACTGTAGTGTAAAGCATTTAGTTTTGTGAAGATAATTAAGGGTTCATTTGCATATTTAATGAACTTTGTAATTAGGTACATAACTCTGAAATTACGGCACCCAAGTCAGTGAAATCGGGTACAGATATTGTTTTCATAAATATCTAACTGTACTGAGAAGCATTTGGCAGTGTCAAGTTAACAAATAGGTCATTTACATATTTTATGAAGTTTTGTAATTAGTGATATAACTACAAAATAACTGCACCAAATGTGATGAAATCTGCTGCAGATACTGATCCGACAGATATCTAATGGTGGCTTAGAGCATTTAGTTGTGTGAAGTCAATTAAGGGCTCATTTGCATAGTTAATAGACTTTGTAATTAGTGATACACTTGATGAAACTTGCTGCAGATGTTGATCTGATAAATATCCAATTGTAATGAGAATTATTACATATTTACCACAGATTACTTGCATCGAAGCGCGCGCGTACTACCGGTATTTGCACTGCAGTGCAATACCAAAAACATTATGCCATACCTTTATGTTAATGAGTATTTACCAACTTTGACCCGGAACTATTTTTGTTTGTAAACACAAAAAATGCCGTCTACAAGATTTCATTTCACTTTGGTTCGATGCTAGTTATAGTAAAATGCATGGCATTACCGATTAAATACTACGACAAAGAAAATTGTCTGTACTTATTATAGTGTGAGGATGATTTTTATTATCCCGAAGAGCAGTTTGTTTGTCAGCGAAGCAAAAACATTGACAACTGGCGACGTCCGTTTCTAGTTCCATGGATACATGGTGGCCGCCGTACCACGGCGGCCATCATACATCGAAACACACGTAACTGCGGACGCAGCGGAGCCAATTTAATAAACAGTTAACATTTTCAGAGACGTTTTTGCCAGTAATTTTCTCACCGGACATTCCCTGTTTACAATAGAAAGTCACTTTTGCATGCAGTTTACTCTGTGCTTGTGTGTCCTACACGCTAATGATAACAGTGATCGCTGTGCAAGGTAGCCTAAAGTTTCTAAACACTGAAATTTGATCGTTCGACAAGTTACGTTTGCCGTATCTTACTCTTAAATTTCCCGTAAAAATCTTCGAACTGTTATTTGTATCGATCATTTAGAAGAATTTCAAGCTCAAAATGTGAAAAAATCAAAAGCGTTCCATATTCAAAGTTCTCTTCGTTTGGCTATCTGTGGCTACGTATATATGTGTGAGCGATCGCAAGCGGAGTTCGAGCCCTCCAACGTTCCTCTTACATCATCCGTGATAAACAAGTAAACCATAGTTTAGCCAATCAAAATAGAGGGTGTGGCGGCGCTGACCAATTAAAATTGAAAGCTGATTCGATGCCTCATTACAGTGATGTCAATATTATATAACTCCGCAGGGTCGCCCTGAAGCTTTGACAGACAAGTAGTACGCACGACTAATCGTCGATTTTCTCGATAAATGATGCAAATAAAAGATAGAACATATGTAATAATAACAGAACCCCATGGCCGGTTAGTGCAAGCGCGCCGTACTAGCGGTATTTGCACAAATGCTGCGGTGTATTCGGCGGCAGTCCTTTCACGAGCGAAGCAAGTGAAAGGACAGCCGAATACACCGCAGCACGAGGGTGGGTGCCGTAATTTCAGAGTTATGTACCTAATTACAAAGTTCTGTCATAGCATTGAGCAGTGTCAAGTTAATAATTAGCTCATTTGCATATTTCATGAAGTTTTATTATTAGTCATATAACTCCGAAATAACTGCATCAAATATGATGAAAACTGCTGCATATACTGATCCGACAGATATCTAACTGTGTTGCAAAGCATTTAGTAGTGTAAAGTTAATTACGGGTACATTTGCATATTTAATAAACTTTGTAATTAGGTATATATATAGCTCTGAAATTACGGCACCAAATTTTGTGAAACGTGCTACAGATATTGATTTGATAAATATTTGATTGTGCTATGAATCATTGAACAGTGTCAAATTAATTGAGGGTTTATTTGCATATTTAATGAATTTTCGAATTAGTGACATTACTCTAAAATTACAGCATTGAATTAAATAAAACGTGCTACAAATGTTGATCTGATGGGTATCTAATTGTCCCATGAAGCATTGAGCAGTGTCAAGTTAATTAACAACTCATTTGCATATGAAATAAAGTTTTGTAATTAGTGATTAAACTCTGAGAGCACTGTGCAATGATGAAAAAAAACCTTCTACATATACCGGTAGTGATAACATATATCTTATTGTTCTGTGAAGCGTACTACTATTAATGAAACTGTTGTAAAACACGTGAGCATATTCAGTTCATATCTGGTTAAAAATTGGTAATATTACAAAGAAAACATAGAATATGGTGTCCCAATGGAAAACATTCAGCACTATGCATTATATTGGACTACTCTGTCGTTTCTGTGAAGATTCCAATGTATATATGCACTGTGTACTGTGTGTTTGCTTTATCTGCATGAGGGCGCCATTTATGTTTAAGCAAACATTTATTATTTATCATTGCTCAAAATTGCACATGTAGTCCCAGTGGACAGTTTATTATACCTGTCTAAACACCTCTCAGTGAGTACATTCACTTGAACTTGTTTTAGTTTGGAAGTAAATCACAAAAAATAATGCTGAAAGACACAGCTTTCCTGCATTTAGTAACTTCAAGAATGTTGTTTCATAGCATCTGCAATAGATGTAGCAAGATTCATCAACCTTGTTTATGTTAATTCAGATTGTATCCCTAATTAGTAAAAGTTCATTAAATATCCAAACTACCGGTAGGTATTTGCTGAAGTTAAAATGTTTAATGACTTTCAACAATGTTGTATCATAGTATCCTGAATGTACCGGGGTAATTATAAAATTTCATCAACTTTGGTCGTGTTCAATCAGATATACTTTGTATCCCTTATAGGAACATTCATTAAATATGCAAATTAGCAACTATCTTTCATGTCTCCCCTTAATGCAAGCCGCACCCACCAAAACTTATCAGTTCTTGCCATTTGCAAACTGAAACTTTGTACCGGTACAGGATTTGATTCTGATCTGATAAGCCGTTTTTGAGATATCGGGCCCAAAGACAGACAGACAGACAGACAGAGAGACATCACTGCGACATTTGCTCATGTATATGAACACGAGCTAAAAATCAGCACATATGCGGAAAGATTGTAGCAATTTTTGCAGGATGTTCCCCCATTTTGTCTCTCTCTATAGAAATTAAAAATCTAGTCCTACAGAAATTTAGCATTATCGCACCAATCCAATCAATACGATAGCAAGTCACGCAATGAATTATCAAAATAATTTGACAGAGTATATTAGCAGTGTATATCATTTATTAGTACAGCCAGAAGTGTAACATATTATCACGGATGCCATATTGCTGGTCAAACATGTAGAATCTTATATTTTGAAAGTGCTTTCCTTACCATGTCCAATGTGGTTTGCCAACTCCATCAAAAAGTCAGCGAATGGATCAAACTTGGCCTCCATTTTAGTCCACAATCAAACACTTCAGTGAACGGCCAGTAGTCAAAGAGACAACTTATCCACTGGTAAGCTTATATAGCCAGACCTGGGATACATGAATTGAAGGGACAAATTAATTTGTAGGCATTAGTTTAATCATTTTTGCTGTATATGAGATTATATATCCTATTAAATGTATTACCCTGACATAAATAAATTAGAGGTCTTTCCTTTCCTGGCAGGTCTGGATAGACCAAAGATGTGGGTTTTGCATTTAGTTGTACCAGAATTGACCAATATATGTACATTATTCAGAAACACATTTAGGAAACTACTTTGTCAGCAAACATTTCCCTGCAGTGTTTTAGGCGGCTTTTGGAACTTACGAACTATGAATCAAGGAATGAGAGAAAACCATAGACAGCAGAAGGGGGACACGAACTCTGTCAGTAGACGGTGTTTAAAGGCGCCCTTCTCAATCCCAGGTTCTCGCATAAGCGAATGTGTCAACAGCCAATTAACAGTTTGCCATTCTTTTGTTTCCATTGAATATATTATCAAGTAAATAATATTTATATTAGATAAATCTGATAATTGAGTGGGGGCTTTAACATGACAATAGGCAAGGGTACCTGTATTTTCTCTCCAATAAACACCCTGTATTTTTGCAAACAACTAAACTGGTTTTAAGTTGTGTACAAGAGGAGGGGCGACTTCTAGGATGACTGTAAAATGACAACAACACTAGCCTCAATTAGGTGTGAAACACTTTTGTCAAGTGTGATCACCTTTGCCTATGATTGTGTTTTCTGCATGGCCTCCCCTCATGTAGCCCACTAACAAAGTAAGATAACATCCACATTATAGCATACCAGCACCTGGGCTAAGATACTCCCCATATTGAAGGAAGTTTTCAAGGACACGTTTTAATATCAAACATATATATCAAAATCGTAAATTTTGTGCAGAGAGATTAGTAGAAGATGATTGATTCTGAGAGAGATGATTTGAACTTTAGTATCATAAATTTTCCTCACCTAGACAGCAACATTCCACTCTCACCAACCTATGGAGTATACAGATCACAGATTGCCACAGTCTGTAGCTCTTATGCTGATTTTGCAGAGAGACATAGCGATCTCCCTTGGATACTTATAAATTAATGTTATACACTAGACAAAGGCTTGTCTCTTCATTATGCATTTGCGTGTTTTGGTGCATGGGTTTGTTGTGTCACTCTCGCTGCATCTTTTTTCTCACAAATTTTTGACTGTATTATGTGACAATGTACTGATACTTTGTTCATAGTCTGGCTGTGCTGTACTGTTTTTTCTATATCATAACTGTGTAATTTTGATAATGAGTGGGTATGATATATGGGGGCCCGTTCTGGTCAAAATTATGTTTTATTAATTTTAGTATGTTAGAATTAATTTTATGTAAACTGGAATTAATTTACTAGCACCTCGAATTAATTGTATGTTTCTTTTAATTAATTTTTATATGCTTTAATTAATTTTGTGTGGTCATGCCGAATTAATTTTATGTGTTCAAATTAATTATTTCTGCTTATCTTCGCTGTAATTAATTTTATGTAGTCTAGAATCAATTTTGCTAACATTTCAAATTACTTATATGTTTTTTTATTTGCCGGAATTAATTTTATGTTGTGTAGATTTAATATATTAATTCCTTCAATTAATTTTGGGTTCAAAATGATTTCAGATGCTGCAATTAATTTAATGTGTGCTAGAATTAATTTCTACTAGTGTCTTGGATTACTTTTGTGTTTGGTCGAAATAATTATGTGTGTTCGCTCGAAATAATTATGTGTTTGGTCGAATTAATTATATGTGTTCGCTCGAATTAATTATATGTGTTTGCTTGAATTATTTTCGGCCGATTCCACAGTCCTTTGCGCACGCTTTCTTAAATCAATATGGCGGCTCTCGACTTGAGTGGTATTATTCAGGCGCTCGAACCGTGATCAGATCTGTGTAAATGGAAATCAATAAACTGATCACAAAAACGTTTGTAGTGTCTCCTGTCTGAGGGATCGTGTATGTGATTGCCCATAGAGCGAAGCCCGACCAATTTTGTGTTTACATCAGACGCGAACGTTCACCCTTTCTATCGGGCTTTGCCAATCATCGTATACTGTAGTGTAGTGTACACCGTAAGCGTACAAAGCATTCGAAAATGAAATCTGCCGAAAGTACAGATATCTACGAATATGAAAACCAATAAAGAACTTAACAATGACCACCAGGAAATGTCTCCAAGCTTGATTACTGTCAAATGTCCCTAATTAGAAATATAGCATTCGGCAGTTTCACCTCTATCTGTGTACAGATCGACACAGGCGCTTACGCGAAGCCGGCCCGTTTTCTCCTCCTGTATACAGGCCGGCTTCGCGTAGCGACAGTTTAAGCGCCTGTCTCTATCTATACAGATAGCGATGAAACTGCCGAATGCTATATTTCTAATTAGGGACATTTGACAGTAATCAAGCTTGGAGACATTTCTTGGTGGTCATTGGTTAAGTTCTTTATTGGTTACATATTCGTAGATATCTGTTCGGCAGCTTTCATTTTCGAATGCTGCGTACGCTTACTGTGTACACTGCACTACACTACAGTATACGATGATTGGCAAAGCCCGATAGAAAGGGTGAACGTTCGCGTCTGATGTAAACACAAAATTGGTCGGGCTTCGCTCTATGGGCAATCACATACACGATCCCTCAGACAGGAGACACTACAAAAGTTTTTGTGATCAGTTTATTGATTTCCATTTTCACAGATCACAGTTCGAGCCCCTGAATAGTGCCACTCCGGTCGGGAGCCGCCATATTAACTTAAGAAAGCGTGCGCAAAGGACTGTGGGATCAACCGAAAATAATTCGAGCAAACACATATAATTAATTCGAGCAAAACACATATAATTAATTCGAGCGAACACATATAATTAATTCGCTCAAACACATAATTAATTCGAGAGAACACACATAATTACTTCGACCAATCACATAATTAATTCAAGACACTAGTAGAAATTAATTCTAGCACACATTAAATTAATTGCAGCATGTGAAAGCATTAAATTAATGGAAGGAATTAATAAACCGGGCGCCAAATGTAAAAAAATTAATTTACACAATCAAGCTTTTTTTAGAGATAGAAAAGATGGAAAATGTATATATAGAGAGGAATTATATATATATATATATATATATATATATATATATATATATATATATACCAGTGTTCTCCACAAATAAAAAAATTAAGTGGGTGGCTAATTTGCATAATCATTTGCATAATATTAACATAATCATTTGCATAATATTTACATATAGTTTGTGTTCAGCAAAAATTGACAAAACAGGGTGCTCATGAAGCAGAGCCCCTCCACTGATTTTTTCAAAATTCAGTACATCCTCACTAAGTTGCATAAGCTCCTACCCTTGTTTAACTCAAATAAAGAAAGGTTAGGAGAGTAAAATATACCGTTAAAGTTGGTAAAACTGCTCAGATCAAAGAAACTATTAAAAGATGTAAAACAATGAGATATCGAAGTTCCCGTAACAGCATCGCTAGGAAAATACTACGTTTTTCAGTACGTTTAGCAGGGTTCTCTGACAATGCGCACCCCCGGTACCAAAATAGAAGAGTCCCACTCTGATGTCATATCCGCCATTGTTTACGGTATATTTTCATTCACGCACGCGATCTGGGATTTTATTCTCTTCACATGCATTTTCATTTGTTTAAAGCAAGTAACGCTCCATCTGTTAAGAGTTTTTACCGCTGACTATAACAATTTTCATTGCTATGTTGCTGTTTTCACAAGATACTGACCGTTCGATCTTGGAAAGTTGAGTTGCTTTTACGTGCAGCCAATGCATGCCGGTGCAGTGACAGACAGTTCCGTAAGCTATGCTACGCTGTTGATCGGCAGCATACATGTCTTCGTTCCACGTTTACTTTTTATTTCAAGATGTGAGTCAAACAGAAATTTCACCAAATTGCCACTTCTGTATCTAGGGAATGTGTAATCAGTTTAATTTCAAATTTTTCGTCAATTAAGAGCAGAAATCGTCGCTGACTTTTGCTGTCTTTTGACTATGGTTTTATATCAATTTTTCTGTCCTTTACAATTTCTTTGGATGGGTCGGTGGAGTCAAGGGTTGAACAATAGCGTCGCGGGCCGCGACGCTGTTTTGGGCTGGGAGAACCCTGATGATGGTGTTAAAAGAATGTGTACTTTCTGGGGGGGAAATTCGGCAGAATCAATCGAGACAACACTTAGATCTTGATGCGACCGCGCAGTTTATTGTGTCACCGTCCGGGTGGCGGGACGGTGATTGTGTGAATGGGTTGACAAGTCGGTCGAGCTTCTCTCGCGGTCTTTCTTCCGCTATGGTCGTCGTGA
>LD346093.1:72162-83006 GCA_001465055.1 Ptychodera flava | reverse complement strand
CCAGACAGCAATGGCCATATTCACCCCTTTTCAATACAACATTGACTGGACAAACACTACAACATTGTTAAGACCCCATCAATTATTCTAGAAATACTGTAGAAATTAAAACAGATGTCAGAATTCACTGGACAAATGGTAAAGACACTGCCTTTGCTTCAGAAAAAAAAATCCTACATAATTGTAGCATATTACACCAAAGATTTGTTGAGATACAGAATAATTACCCAAGTTCATTAATTGTGCAAATTAGTAATTAATTCAGAATTGAAATTCTCTGGACCAAATGCAGTGACACTGCCATTGTTTCCCTTACATTCCAAAACAATTGTTGTACATTCTACTCAACCATTATTGAGATACAGCCTGAAATTCTTTAATTATGCAAATCAGTGATTACCACAGACATAAAATACAACAGACAGCAGGCAATAAAACTTGGATGGCTTCAGCAACAATATGACAAAATTGTAGCATATTGCAACAAACTATTATTGAGATATTGCCTAATTATCTTCTAAATTCATTAATTATGTAAATTATCACTTACCACAGAGATAAAATTCACATAACACAAAGCAATGACACTGCCATGGCTACTGTAACAATTCAACAAGATTGTAGCTTTTTAAATTGCACCATTAATGAGGTACAGCCTAATTACCAAAGTTCATTAATTATGCAAATACGCTTTTACTAAGTAGATTTAATCTTCTTGATGAAGGAATTAATAATACTGTCAAAGCCTCATTAACAATGCCAAAAATTTTACACAAAACCATTTTTGAGATATAGCCTAATTACCAAAATTCATTAATTATGCAAATAAGTAATTATCCCAGAGGTAAAATCCACCAAACAAGTGGCAATAAAACTGCCAGGGCCCCACTAACAATTCCACAAAATTGTGGCATATTACACCCAACCACTTTTGAGATACAGCCTAATAACCAAAATTCATTAATTATGCAAATAAGTAATTATCACAGAGGTAAAATCCACTAGACAAGTGGCAATAAAACTTCCAGGGCCTCACCAACAATTCCACACAGTTGTGGAATATTACACCCAACCACTTTTGAGATACAGCCTAATTACCAAAGTTCATTAATTATGCAAATAAGTAATTATCACAGAGGTAAAATCCACTAGACAAGTGGCAATAAAACTTCCAGGGCCTCACTAACAATTCTACAAAGTTGTGACATATTACACCCAGCCACTTTTGAGATACAACCTAATTACCAAAGATCATTAATTATGCAAATAAGTAATTATTGCAGAGGTAAAATCCACCAGACAAATGGCAATTAAACTGCCAGGGCCTCACTAACAATTCCACAAAATTGTGGCATATTACACCCAACCACTTTTGAGATACAGCCTAATTGCCAAAGTTCATTAATTATGCAAATAAGTAATTATAAAAGAGATAAAATACATCAGACAAAAGGCAGTGACACTGCCATGGCTTCATAACAATTCTGCAAAATTGTAGCAAACTACACAGAACAATTATTGAGATATTGCCTAATTACCTATATTCATTAATTATGCAAATTAGTTGATAATAGTAAAATTTAAATTATCACTCAACCCTAAACAATACAAAATAATTTTCTTTAGTGATCAGTGTGACAACTACAAAATTCACAAACAGATGAAAAATACATAAACCTGTCTGAAATTTATGTTTAGGGGTGAAAAATAATTAATTATGCAAATTAGTAATATTTGTAAAGTAATAAATTATTTATTTGTGAAGAACTTTGCAAGAATTTGTCAGTTTCATTTCAAAAGAAATCGTTATAAGGCAGTTTATTGTTTTATCAGCTATTGACCTTTGACCTACATTTGCAAATTGATATCTTATAGGGAAACCCCTACCAGACACTATCAGGTCATTGTCAAGGCGTGGTGAGAAACCAGGAGAAGTCTTGAACCCACGGGGATTGACAATAAACCAGAATGAACATGTAATTGTCAGTGACTACCGATATGGAGACAGTGACGATGGCAGTGTGAAGACAGTAACAGCAGACACTGCACAGATTCTAACATCTGTCACAGTTCATGGCTTACCTCACAGATTTAGACCAACAGACACAAAAATGGCAGACAATGGTGACTATTACACAGCGGATATCGGCAATAAATGCATTGTAGTGAGTGATGCAAAGAGTAAAGTGAAACAAATAATAGCAATGGGTAAACTGAAACACCCCACTGGTGTATTTGTTGATAAAGACAGAAATGTTTTCATAGCAGACTACGATGCAGACTGTGTAATCAAATGTAATGGAGATGGGGACATTATTTCAAGTCAACAACTCAGTGGGCCCTGGTCTCTGACCATGAATAGCAAATATCAACTCATAGTGTCATGTCAGGGTGAAAATTGTATCTATGTTTTGGACAGTAATCTTGAAATATTGAATCAATTTGGAAGTGATCACTTAGAGAATCCATGGGGAGTTACAGTTGACAATGCAGACAATATTTATGTGGCAGATGATAGGAAGATAGTGAAATTTGATAGACAGGGTGAATACCAGGAAACTGTAACTGAAGATGTAGACCCTTGGTACATTGCAGTGTTTACAGACGGTAGAATAGTTTATTCAGATGATTTCACTGTCAAGGTCATTTACAAGTAAGAAATCTGAGAAGACAGTCAATGCAAATATTGCAGCAAATACAACTTGTACAACTGAACAACCTACAAACACATCACCACCATAACTGACACAATTTCCGCCGTTTTCATCAAAACGCACCATTTTTTGTCAGCCAAGTTGGAGTTAGAATTTCACGTTATGACGTAAGGAAATGACTCCAAGTGGAATTGAAGTCATTGCTTGAAATTTTGTATTATTTTCAGAGTCAACTTTTTGGAAATTGTGAAGAAATTCTAATTCCGTTTGTTTTGACGCCATTGAACAATGTCAATAATCTCATTTTTCTCACAAACTATTCATATTTTTCTAGTCATGTTGGGGTTTGAATTTCTCCTCTGGATGTAAGGAATCCAATAATGTTAAAATTAAATTCATTGTTTGAAGTTTTGCATTATTTTCAGAGTCAAAATTTTGGAAATGTAAAGAAATGGCCATCTTGTTTGTTTTGAAATGAAGCAATTGTTTGACATGGAGTTCACAAATAATTTCATTTTTCTCAGAAACTATTCATATTTTCCTGGTCATGTTTGGGTTAGAATTTCTCGTCAGGATGTAAGGAACTCAGAAATATAAATATATAATTCATAAACTGAAATTTTGTATTATTTTTCAGTCAATATTTGTGAAATTGTTAATTGTATTATGATTGTTTTGAAGCAATTGTTTGACTTGATCAATGTAAATAATGTAATTTTACTCAGAAAATATTCACATTTTCCTGGCCATGTTGGGGTTAGAATTTTACCTCTTGATGTAATTGAGTTCATAAAATAGAAATCAAAGTGATCGGTTGAAATTTTCATATTTTTTTACAGAATACATTTGTTAATTCTGTACAGCATTGCAATGACAGTTGTATTCACTGTAAACATTCATCAAAGCATCGCTGTGAAATCTTCTCATATTTGTTTCTATTTCAAGAAAGGCACACATCAGATCTTACCTGAACAATGTCCATACACTCTGAGACTATTCCTGGTCAGAATAATACCTTCCGATTTCTTGTTACAAAGCCAGATTTGTAAAATTCCGGGAGTAAATCCACAGGTCACTTTAGCAAACAACCTGTACGCTGTGTCATGATTCTATGTGCACGTTTCACCCGGAATAATTTCCGCCATAGAAAATGTAGTCCCGAATAAAATCTAAACATTTAAAGTTTTTGCAGTTTTGTTAAGTTAATGATAGCAACAAAAGAGATAAGCTTAATCGCCATGGATCGCACATCCTACCACCTTTGTATTTTTAACATGTCTGTATTTCAAATGATGAGGGACGAACCTGTTCACAATACAGTGTTGAACTCTTACGCGTATCAGCTGGGGTCTGATAGGTGGCGCTATTTCAATTACCGCCGTCAGGCCCAGGCCAGACAATATCGACTTCGAAAAATGAAGTACGCATTGGTATATTTGTCGTGCATTGACGTCGTTTTATTTTTTATAAGATTTATAATCATTGAAATGTAAATAGAGCTATCTTGCCAGAAGAAAGTTGGGGTTTATTTTTGTATTTGGGCGATATTGACTACTGTTGGGTTTGTTACTGTACCGTTGCTGTCAAGTTGAATTTTACTACAGCTCCGTTGTTACTGTCATTTCACTGTTATTAAAATAATGCAATTAAGTGAGTATTTTTGGATCAGAATTGTATTCCACGTTTTTCCTGTACAGATTTGACTTGGTATAGTGAAGAATAGATTTGTTGAGGAGTAGCATTTTTTTCGTGTAAAACAAAATTTCACAGCAATTCTGGTTACTGGATGGTGAAAACTAAAGACTTTAGTACCGTAGATTAGAAAAGTTTCTGTGAGATTCGTAAACTTCTTATATGCCTAAATACTTGAGTTTTTTATAACACTTGTGAAACGTAATTTTTTCCAAAATGTGTGAAAAATTATACTTGTGTGTATTTTTTGAAGAATATATTGTGAAAATTTAATTTGTAGCTTCCTTCTATCTTCCAGTCATTGCTACACGCATTTTATTTGTTTGAACATTTTAAAAATAAGTGTTCACTTTTCAAATTTCTGTTAGACGTGAGCTGGCTTGTTATGTTATAATTACAGTTGTTATCGTTATCAAATTATTCACTTTTTTCAATTGTTTCATACTGTAAACACTAAAATAATTGATATGTTCGAACTCTTGCCAAGTAGCCTACTAGTCAAATACAATCTCTATTTTCACAGCATTGTTCGTGACTAAAACACTTGTGTGCAGAGATAAGATAGCTATCTCTTCGATAGGTATCGTTACTTTCACTCATTATCATCCTAACGTGATATAGATTTTTGTGGGTTTATTTTGAAATTGTACTGACATATACTTTTGTGTACTACCAGTATCGTAAAAGCAGAATTTATAGTCAGTCTCATAACTTTTCAATCGTCATTTAATGCACATCAATACAAATGACAAGTGCAGAGAGTTTCGAGGTTTCAATTTTTGCGAGTGTACTTTTTATTTCATGCTAGATTGATATCAATATTGTTAGCCGTTTCAGAATATTACCCTAACCCTTGTAGTTTTAGTGTTACCGTTCACCTTTATGTGTTTATAAGGTAAACTTCGAGTTGTTCTCTGAACTTTCATATCTAACAATTTGAAGAATCGCAATAAAACGAAATCACAATCATAAAATTAAAGTCTTTGTCCGCCTTCCTTACCATTCACCGATTTGAAATCGACAATTGCGACGAATTTCCCAGAGAATCTATTGATTTGTGACATTTGGGTGGTTGGCAATTCACTGCTTCGAGTGTGCACATTTCTACCGATGTTGAGTCTTTGGTGTTAGATTACATCGCGTTTCCACTGACTGGTCTACAATCACGACAACCTTTCAGCATGCCACTCACAACAAGCTTAACACTGCTCTACACATCATCAAGGTTTCTTTCAGGTATTTACATGTACTTTGATTTGACAAATACAACTCTGACGAAACTCACTGACATATTTTTCGAGTGTCGGATCTATATCTCGAAGAAAGTCTTCAAAATCAACCGGACTGACTCTGGACGCGTTCAATTGAACACTGCTTCAGCAAGGTGCAGGAAAATTTTGAAGGCAGAGAGATATTGCCGTCTCCTCCATACTAACTTAACCGTTGCCGTGTATGATGCCGTCCGGGAAATTACGTGCCAAAATACCGTAAACTATTTTAGAAACACTGGATGTGTTATTTAACGGCACAAAATGTAAGCTTACAGTGCTGGTTGAGTATTGCTCTTGCATGTGTAAAAGCGACACTTTTCTTCTAGTCTATTTTGTAGCTGTGTCATGTATTTGAGAGAAGTGTCCAGTAAGAAAGTTTCATTTAACTGAGACAAATGAGGAAGCAGGAAAAAAGTTTCATGCATGAGTGTTGAGAATTTTCAGATTGATAATATTTCATTCCAACTTTTCCCAACACAGAAACTGGGCAGTTTAAATTATTCATACCTATCTTAATCCTAATGTTCGTAATGTTTATGTCGTAAACACATCTATCGCACACTTTTAACACCTTTCCCGGGTTCTTGAACCCGGTTGGTCAAAATTGGCTGTTCTGGCCTTTTTGATCACCCTTCTTAAAATGCTTGGATAGTTGACTTGGAAAACAATTAAAATTAAAAGTTTCATTAGCAATTAAGCCAAACACCGGAAAACACAGAAAACATGGCTCATTACGTGTTCTCAGTAGGTGAAAAAGTTGAGGCCCTCGATGACTGTTACTGGTGGACAAAGGGTGCAGTGAATAGCCAAACCACACACACAAAATCAAATACAAACACCAACAGCCAAACACACAAAATCAAACACAAACACAGAGAACGAAAAAATAGTGTAGGTGATGTGTGCAGCCGCTTTCCCTTTATTACATTCCTAATCTTCATTGGAACTGAACACGAACTCCACGAATTCATTACACTAATCAACAAAATGCATCATATCCCACTTTCAAATTTTCATATGAAAGTTCCTCACACGAAATAACTTATCTTGACCTAGTCATTTACAAAGGTCAACGATACAACAAGGAAAACATACTAGACACCAGAACACACACAAAACCAACAGATACATTCCAGTTCCTACATAGAAAATCATGTCATCCAAAATCAACCTTCAAGGACCTAATCAAAGGCGAAACATGAAGGTACATGAGGACATGTAACAATGAAGAAGACTTCAACAACAAAGTCAAAACATTTAATGAAAAGCTATTACTGCGAGAATATCCACAACAAGAAATATCAAACATCAATGCGGAAACAAATTACGCTACAGGAAGAACACATTTAAATCACAAACAAACGCACAATAACAACAACAACAACACAAATATATTGATATTTGCTACCAAATATTGAATCCACACATCAAAACAAAAGACATCAAACAAGCACTCCTGAAGAACTGGGAAGAAATAGAAAAAGACCAAGCACTAAATAATTTATTCACGATGAAACCGACCATCGCTTACAAAAGAAATCCAAACATTGGCGACACACTCATAAATGCACAAGTACACAATCTTAGAGAAACGACCGAACAAAATGCAACACAACAAACGGACCCAAACATAAGTATTCTAGCCTCCTTAACTTGCTAGACGAACAAAACACTGACAATAATTAAACCACGAACAGTGAAACATAAATCTAAGGAGAGCAATCTCCAAAGAAAAGCAACTGAGGAAGAAACCACACACTGGTTTCGAAACGTAGCGTCAAAGGATCACCCTGTCATTCGACAGCCAGATTACGGCTACGTCTTGCCATGGCTTATATCTACACCAATCACAGGGGACTCGTGCTTGTTGTTTATTTGTGTCTGTTTGTTTGTGTGTATGTGTTTGTGTTTGATTATTTGTTATTTTTCATAAAATAACAGCGAAAAGTTGTTTTGCTAATATTTGTCAATAAAGAGCAGTTTATTTATTTGTTTGTTTGTTTATATATTTGTTTGTTTGTTTGTTTGTTTGTGTTATAACAAATAAACAAACACATACACATACACACAAACAAACAGACACAAATAAACAACAAGCACGAGTCCCCTGTGCACCAATAGCCAAACACACAAAATCAAACACAAACACAGAGAACGAAAAAATAGTGTAGGTGATGTGTGCAGCCGCTTTCCCTTTATTACAATTCAGTTTAGGCTACCCTCGGCTTTTCCAGTAACCGCGAGTTACTGGTAGTGGTAGCCTGCGGTAACTTATGCAATCAAATACGATCACGGACGTACGACGCACGTACAAATACCACGATAGTAAGCTTACGATGTTGTGTGGGCCGCTGTGTGCATGTTTCATTTACAGCGTTACCGACGAACATATCACTGCACACGGGCACGAGCTTTAATAGGCGGCTTAAAATTGTCCCTTTGCAATGAACGTTTATAGTGTTGTATTTGTAGTGACATGTGTGGAACCAACTAATTTGTCATGCTTTGTAAAGAGTAAGTGACATGTGTGGAACCAACAAATTTGTCCGCATGCTTTGTAAAGAGCAACCTGATGTAATCGCAAATCCTCAGATTTCCATCTGATATAAGTATGTACGTAAACAAGAAAAGTAAACTCATGAATTTTAATAGACGGGGTGGCTAAGACCAATTTCAATCAAGATTGGTCACAGCCACCCCGTCTAAGTCTGTGTGGGGAAAAGTTGTCATGTATTGTTGTAATGTGTCATACTTGTTGCTAGAGTAGACTGCGCTGGACCTGCTACAGACTATG
This sequence comes from Ptychodera flava, assembly GCA_001465055.1. NCBI lineage: Eukaryota > Metazoa > Hemichordata > Enteropneusta > Ptychoderidae > Ptychodera > Ptychodera flava. The sequence continues at coordinate 74,595 of LD346093.1, read as the reverse complement.
CTAAAGGGACCGTTGTCGTGATTACTGACATCGAGAGGAAAAAAGTTGATTTTGAAAAGAATTTACGTGTTTCTTCATAAAGTTCCCAAATTAAAATAAACATCTAAAAGAAAACTTCGGTGATGTGTATGTAGTGCAGTGTAAAGCTTATTGTGAGTGGCATGCAGAAACGACCGTGTTGATTGTAGACAGAAAGTGTATGAGAAGCGTTCGCCGCGCACTGTAATCCAACACCAAAGACTCAATTTGTTTTAAATGTTTACTTTTCTAATGATAAGCATCATGTAGACTTGTTGAGGTCTACGAGGGAAACCGGACACTCAATCAAATTCCACTGTACCTTGTTGTCCAAATATATGCGTTCCCTCTCGACGCTGATCAAGTTCCATACGTCTGAGGGCGCTAGTCCTTTCCTGGAATGCAACCACAAACGAACGGTTGACACGGCTTACAGAGCTATTGGTACCAACCATGACGTGAGAAAACCAGTTGACAGTCAACCTGATTCAAATATAAGACATGCATTTTTTTCACTCTTAAAGACTATTGATAATGCATGTGTGAAGCTGTGTTGTCAGGAGACATTCTCGATGTCGAATTACTGAAAAAACGCAAATTTTGTCCTCGCTGCCATGTACCGTTCGACCAATGGAACACTTTTACGAGTCGAGTACAATGTAATGTTTTATCTGATTAGACTGGAAAGCACGACATTGATTACTATAGCAATGTTTCAGTGGAATGTCCTAATATCATTATGAATTATCTTTCATGGAGTCAGACCGCCATGACGGTAAACGAACAGGAAACGCAACAAGACATCGGAAAAAAATTGGCATTGCAACATGACCAGGGCACACGTCGCTAAGTAGTGAAACTTAGTTGTCAGGAGTGCAGTAAAATGAGACAAAAACAAACAAGTAAGCACCTTTTATTGCGATCGCCCCTTGAATTGATTCGAACGATCACGACTCATTTATTTTGTACACATTTATTGAATTGTTTTTTTAGCTACTATAGACTATAGTCTATAGAAGCTATGTATGTATGTATGTATGTATGTATGTATGTATGTATGTATGTATGTATGTATGTATGTATGTCCGTTTGTGAGGCGTCCGTCCACTCAAATATCTTGAGAACCGCAGTACTTACTGATTTGATATTTGTTGTGTAGATGAAAAATATGATTTTGAGAAACTGTTTTTTTTAATTTTTTGATATTGTTGAAAATAGGCAAATTAATGCCAAAAAAGGTGTTTTTGGTAAAAAATCTGCTTCTTCATAACCGCTGGTCAGACAGCTTTGTTATTTGGTATACAGGTCCCTAGGGATGACCCAACTTAGATTTGTTCAAATTGTGATGAAATATGCAAATGTGTATTTTTAACGAATTTTTTGTCACTTTTGGTCAAAATTTGACTTACATTGTGTGTAATTCTTGTACTGTATAAACCCTATCAATTCACCCAGAAAAAAGTAATTAATATGATTTTAAATAATTGAATTAATTAGGAAATCATCAAAGCCAAAATAATTTTAGTGTGGAATTATCAGAAAGTTCAACTTTTTTTGACAGTTCATAGTGAATTGAGGATTAAAACATGTAAAGGCAACTTTCCTGAATTCCAACTTTTATATATTCTGAACCACCATTTATGTTAACTAAAGAAATTGCTCATAATAGTTTGTTTGTCATGATAGGGTGGTCAAATAAATAGAGATAGAGAAAGTTCTAATTTCCATTTATGGTTGACTTGGTAAGGATAAAATAAGATTACTTTTTGAGGAAAAAAATAGAGTGGTCAATTAAAAGAGTGGCCAAAGTGATAGGGTTTTTATGGTAAAGCTGGGCTGTAAGATTCCTCATGTGGTATTTATAGCAATTATGCAATCTGTGTAAACAGCGCAATGAAAGTGTAACATGATTCCTTATGCTTTTGATGACCTTGAACTTCTTAAGTTTCAAACATTTGTCTCTCCAGTGTGCTTTCTCTGAGTACGTACAGTCTCAACTTATTCAACAGAACTTACTTACAATGTTAATTTGAAAGTTAACATGTGCTTGGTTAATAGGATGAAAATACACATGCCGGAAAATGCCGAGAGAGTTTGACCGGTTAAGAAGGGCTTGACTACGCAGTTTCTGCGTAGTGAAGCTTCATTACGTATTCATGGTGACCCCTGGCCAGCTGTCAATAACTTTGGGGGCTTTTGTCTTTTGGCCTGCTTTGCATATGCGTCGTTGGACACGACCTGCCAATCACCCAGGTAGTCAATTAAACTATTAGTTGACTGTTTACCGACCCAATTAACACTATCTAGCTGTATCAGTCATATTTTAATCGCGTGGCCCGGGTGGGCACAACGTAGGAACGCGTGTATTTCTATGTGTACGTTTCACCACCGTCCCGGAGGGACGGTGGTTTCACT
>LD346093.1:11202-41226 GCA_001465055.1 Ptychodera flava | reverse complement strand
TAGGTGAGTGACAAGGTTTTGAGAGGGTGTGCAACGTGCAACGTAGAAGAAGCTGCCCCAAGGCACCGTGTGTCCGCGGAAGCGGCCGGGGTGGTCCGGAAGAGAATTGGCCTATCTGCCCTGTACTGGCCGTTAGGCCGGAAACGAAAACATAAAAAACTGCTTCAGATTCAATGTTTCTAGTGTTTTTTGACAGTAAATAAGGAGAGAAAACCATACTTATGATTGATATTATTCGATGTCATTTTCTTTTTGTCATGTTAGTAAATTTGGCTATATGACTAGAAATAAAGTGTAAAAAATGCATCGTCGTAATCCACGCGCCTAGCTCTTTACGGCAACAGCTCAGCGCTACCCGTCAAGAGATTGATTTTTGCGTAGGTCAGCGGAGCGGAAATCATTGCTCTGGCTCGCGAGAATGAAAAAATGTGAAAGAGGCTCCCCACCTAACTATCCAAAATATTTTTGTGTCGAGTTTGTGTTTGATTCGTTGCAAAAATGTGTTCCTACATTCTTATCCGATTGTTTGTGTCAATGAAATGTTTGTTTCGCTTCGGATATTTGTAGGGAAGTTTGGATTAGTGTGTACGGTAATTTTTTGTTTGTGTGGGGAAAGCTTATGGCGAGACGCAGCCGGACCTATGGTGTTACAATGTTGATAGAGTGGCCCTTTGACGCTTGCGTTTCGAAACTCGAGTGTGGTTTCTCGTCAGTCGCAGTGTAGATTCTTTCCTTAGTTTGTGTTTGTGAAAATTTATTTTAATGCATTTTAGTGGTCTTGCTCTTCGAGTAGCGAGGCAAGTATATTAATTTTTGGATCTCGTTGTGAATCCGTTTGGTGGTTCGGTTTGTTTGTTCTATGTTTCTTTACTTCTGTAAATTTTGTTTTTGACTAGTGTGTCTTTTAGATTTTTCGAAGGTTTGTGATTTTTTGGGCAATAAGTACCACTGCGGGGTACGGATTTTGATGTTTTATGGATCAAGACACTTCTACGTATCATGATCGATGTGTTTGTTGTCGTACATTTTGTTAAACAGTTCGTGTACTTTGTTTATTGTTTGTTCTGTGTCGTCACTGTGTTGTTGTGTGTAATACTGAATGTTTCGTAATTGCCTTTCGCATTCGTGTACGTAATCTTTTGTGTTGACAATGACGATACCACTACCCTTGTCGAAGGGTTTTTATGGTAATTTGTCTATTGTTTGCAAGCTGGTTTATCGCGATTCTTTGTTTTCCAAGTCAAATATCCAAGCATCTTAAGAGGGGTGATCAAAAAGGCCAGAACAGCCAATTTTGACCAACCGGGTTCAAGAACCCGGGAAAGTTGTTAAAAGTGTGCGATAGATGTGTTTACGACATAAACATTACGAACAGTAGGATTAAGATAGGTATGAATAATCCAAGCTGCCCAGTTTCTGTGTGGGGAAAAGTTGGAATGATTGGAGGATTAACTAATTTAATCTAATTAGGATGTTACGATTTCTTTTTTCAAAGGGATGATCACCCACTATTTTCAGTCGGAGGTAGCTGGGCATCAGATGTGTAAACTTTACACTTCAGTAATAAACCACCATCATTGATATCCAACCACTTTGTGAGTCTCTACTCTGTCAAAGATCTCGAAGTACCTCTCAGCAGTGAGTACACTCCCCAGACCGGCGAGATACGACTATAACACAAGAATGGGTGGGTGAACAAGTAGAAACACGTCAATAATGATAAAACAACATATCAAGTCATTATGTATTATTTTGCACGTAGAATGCCATCTATCCAACAAATCCCAACACAAAAACACACAAAAGGGTTGAACTTTGAAGGTTTCTCTATAGCAAATACTGACTAAATCTGCATGAATAATCGTTTGCGTGTAGCACATGCTGAATGACAATTATCTGAAGAATTTTTCCTCCACAAAAAAGAGCATGATTTTAAAAAAAATTAAGGGACTTATGTGGTGCATGGTGGCGCTCTTATACAGGGCTGACCACAGGGGTCTCAGGCAGGGCAGTGGTAGCTAATATGCAATGAGAACGAAAAATAACTTGTCATTTTACTTTTTCTAAAATATGTTACTGTATCAAATGTATTGTAAAATATTAGTGCATGTTGCTGATTTCTCATATAGAAAACAGAAAAGAATCAGGAATTCGTCATGCTTTTCATTTGAACTGCAGATTTCATAATGATTAGTTCACATTGCAAAACAGACTGTTTGCAAACACCCATATATCTCTGATTCTGTGTGGCTTATCTCGATATATTAAAAGTTATGCGCCCGAAGGGTGCGTCAAAAACTAACTTCATGATGCAATTTTTTGTGGCTGGTATGATGCTTTGCAGAGATTTTCAATTTTCAAATATCCAAATATCTATGATATATAAGTTTGATATATTTAAGTCAGGCACCCGAAGGGTGTGTCGAAAAATGCAACCCAATGATGAAATTCATGGCTTGTAAGCTTACGATGTATTTTAGGCAAGTATGAGCCCGTGGTGTAATTCAAAAACACGCTGACCCACCCTTAATGAGCATTCAAAAAACATGGTGACTTTCCATCACCAAAGTGAAAAAATAGGGTGGAACCCCCCCCCCCTCCCCCATTAATCCACCGTCCCCAGGCTGAAGAAACTGATCAGTCCCTAACCTCAAAACAATTCAAGTACCCCTTCCGGTCCCGCCCTCAAAAGAAAAACAAATTGTCTTCAGTTCAGTTTTATAATTAGCAACACGGTTTTCGTTTTCGCAAACTGCAAACCATGTGTCACATTTTCTTGAAAAAAAGGTTAGGTAGTGATCACTGAAAAGGAAAAAAAGGAAACCAGGTTAGTTCCCGTCAATTCCCGAACAGCTGATATAATGAATCATGAATAAACTATATCTAGCATAGTATTTGAATGTCGTGAACATGTTTTTTGATGGCTATGGCTAGGCGACTGTGCAACTAGAAGTTACTCTGTTGTCCAATATGGATGTATAGAGGGGGCTTGGAGGGGTTCATGTGATCCGTGAGAGCCAACAAATGCCAACCAGTCTGGCATCTTTACACACACATTTAATTTCATGTATTTGACGTAATTGTAGAATGTTGTTCCGAAACATTCTGCTCTGGACGAGAGTGCAAGTTTGTAAAGTACAACACAATATTCGACACATTTAAGTGACTTGACCATTGAACAGTAATTTGTGCTGTTTATATGTAGTTCGAGAAATTCCATGTGTTTTTAATGTGTGTACAAATAATAAACAAACTGGAAATGCATTTTTGTTAAAATTGTTATTTCTGTGTGACTTTTGTCAATAGGCCAATTGGTCCATTATGATACTTCAATCCGTAGCAGAGTTTTTTCAAGTTACCTTCCCTTTCAAGCACACGGTATTTCCAAGTTCCCCTTCCGCATGCCCTCATATTTTTCAAGCCCTACTCAACCAGGCTTCGATATGCCGGCGGAAATCGCATTTTTATTGGTAGCCTACGCGGTCATTTGATAATAACGACCAACTTAGGGTCCCAAGGCGCCGCCATCTTGCTTCATTGGAAAACGTGGTGAAGATTCTTGGCAGCTGGAAATTCTAAAATGTACATGCAGAGTGAAGAATTCGTGGAAGGAAATGAGGTGAGGAAGCTTATATTACTGTAGATCCAGTTTTGAGATGAAATAATTCCACAGAGTGGCAGTTCAGCAGCCTATCTATGTACCGACACCACGACTGACAATGACATGACTTTTGCGTTCGCCTCACGCCGTACACCCTGGTGTACTACCGTACCAGTACAATTACAGTGGCTTGAGGTTTTGCCTTGGGTTGCGGGATGGACGGCAAAGTCAGGCGCGTCCAAAGGATATGGAAGTACGCTTGTAGACGAACGGGATGACTTTCGGAAATGCTACATATTTACTGCAATTGGTCATACCGATTTACCACTACTGAAGACTAAACACTATACTACACTAACCTTGTCGTTTATGGGGTTTTGAATATGTTCAAATACGTCGATCGCGTTCCATAAACATTGAACGTGGGGTATCCGTGTTTCTGGGAGCCGCCATTACTGGAAGTTGGTAATGGCAGCTCCCAGAAATGTTTTCGGAATGCGATTGACATGTTTGAACAAAGTCTGAACCCCATGAACGACAAGGTTAGTGTGTCAGTTTGTTTTGTAATATGATCTGGTCGGCTTTGGTCGGGCCCACTTCTTGGTCTGGAAAAACCTGATTCATGTGGTTTTTCTAAGTCTAGGTTAGCTGCAAAATTGTAGCGCTGCGGTGAGGCGGTCTGTGATTTTTGGTTTTTGCGACTTCGCCCACAGTAGTGCTACAAGGCTGATGGCCCTGGGGAGTATCATATAAGCGCACCCCACTCGTCCAGGCGTTTTGATGTGGAATGCAACATATTTACTGCATTTGGTCGCACCGATTTATCACTACTGAAGACTAAACAGTATACTGCACCAACTTTGTCATTTATTGGGTTTGAAATTTGTTCAAACACGACGATCGTGTCCGAAACATTTCTGGGAGCCGTTATTACCAACTTCCGGTAATGGCGGCTCCCACAAACACCGACGCCCCACGCTCAATGTTTTCAGAACGCGGTCGTCGTGTTTGAACAAATTGAACAAACGCCTAGTAGAGTGGGGTGCGCTTATATGATACTCCCCAGGGCCATCGGCCTTGTAGCGCTACTGGTGAGCGAAGTCGCAAAAACCAAAAATCACCAACCGCCTCACCGTAGCGCTACAATTTTGCAGCTAAGTCTAGGTGTGCTATTCTTGTCGTGGCTCAACAGAGAAGTCTCAAAATGGCCTGTTCAGTCAAGGCACAAGCACAAGCTTTTCGTATTGTGGTCAGGGTGACTGTGTACGAGTATGTCACAGTTTCAAAGCCCCCAAATTTGACTCGTAATTTTACATAGTGTGTAGATGACCCTTTATCTGCTGCTCCAAATTTCCTGTTGAAGAATAACTTGTATCTGTTCTTGCAATTTCACTTATGAGCAGTCCGGGTTATGTCCATAGAGAGGATATTACGATTGACCAATCAGGGAACCTGCCGCCACCAACGTCACGAATAATTAACCATGCAAACCTGGGCTCGTACATTGCAACGAGTTTGGAACTTTTTGGCTTGATTTCGCCCTTTACTTTTAGCACTGGGTAGTTTTTAGATGTAGACGTTACTCACAATGTTTAGTACGGTCGAGATGGTGACCGACACAAGTGGTTAGTACATTGAAAATTACTTATTTGGATGAATTTCCTGGCCGGGTACGACTCCTAGAAATCAGCATTTGACCCTTGTAAATCTACAGTAAGTTATTTATCGCCAAATATCGCCTATTTTTGATCAAATTTCAATTTAACCTTGCAATCTGCAGTATGGAGAATGTTTCAAGCTTTGCAAAGATGGGTCAAGTGTTTTAGTCGGTCATCGGAGCACGATGGAGCAAGAATTTTTCTATCACCATGCGTTGCCCGGTACGATTGACCCTTCGCTCAGAAAAAACGCGCGCCGGATCAATCGCCGAGAAGTTAACCAAAAGCTGGAAAAGAGAACGAAAAACGTTCAATAACTCTTTGTCGAATATGGTCAAGGGTAAAGAAACTTAGAAAACTATTCCTTAAGAAATCTTACAATTTTTAACACGGTAGCTTGTCGCCAATCGACTGGAGCTAAGATACTTCCGGGTAGCCAACAGTCCCACTCGATCGGTGGATCTGTCCGGTCATATCGCTATCTGAACGAAGTGAACCAACGTAACCTTTGACCCTTATTACATATACAGTACGTGATTGGTTCTTGCCTTAATTTCATTACATATACGGTACGCCATTGGCTCTTCCCTACTATCCTCTATATGGACATAACCCGGACTGATGAGTGGTTTTCACACTACTCCATATTTCCTAAGATGGGCAGCCCCCTCAGGCGGCCAAAGACAATATTCACAGCGCAGATTAGGTCTTTCCCCTGGTAGCTTTCCCCATCTATGATGACATTCCATATCCAGCAAAAGAAAGTTTATGTACTGGTATTTTATTACAAACAACTCTAGCAAAGTTTACAACAGAACAAAGGAAGACAAAAAGTGCAGTGATGTCTAATACGAAGCTGTCAATGTCAGCACATTGTGTTTTTGGATCTCAAGTCACAGCTTTGCTCATTCACTTTCACCAAATGCAACAAGATTGTGTGATATTTTTTGCAGAAGTCCATACAGATTAAAATTACCTTCAAAATTTATTTTGTGGTCGAATAATGTGGACTGATTCCTGCAGCCCAGATTCACAATCTCAGCAATTTACAATATAATCCTACTCTTGTCATAACACCATACGTAATCCTTACATATACTAGCATTCAGTAACTAGGCCTTTTCTTGTTTTATTCACAGTACGACCAGTATGCATATGGATATGGCCATCAAGAAGGAGACTTTGAAATGCACACTGGTAAGAACTTGGTGATATGATGATTATCTCATTTCAGTTCAAAGATGGGTAACCTTTATTCTGCCAAGTTCGTATATCAACTCATCAGCTCATGCTAGTGAAAGCCAGTAAGGAGTAACATGTCTCGTATGTTTCCTTGCAAAACAAAACTTGAACATGTGGAGTCCAGTAAACAGAGATATTGTAAACATGATTTATATTGACTTGGTACTAAGGTAAACATTCCAAGTAGGTGACAATAAGTGTAGGTTTTGGGTTAATGAATATTACTTTTATACACTGACACTGAAGACGGCAAGAGAAAAGTCAGGCAAGATTGTTATCTTTTCATTGACCGAAACTGACTCACAAGATGGCAGTGTCATGATGTTCCAGGTCTCAATTCTTGTTCTACCCTTGTGCCATGACATACAGATTCAGATCAGTTTGTTTTGTGATATGATCTATTATAATATGCTTGGCTGGAATCCGGCAATCTGATTGGCTGGAGCCCAGGTTTTTATTCTCAACAAGAAGACCTGCGCGTCGCGTAACATTTTAGAGCTCGCGCAAATTTCGAACGCCAACTTGAGAGTTCAACGCGCCATAATGTCGAACAAGTCTATGGCTTCAGATTGATTTTGATTGTAAAATTTTAGTCTAGTGAAGCTTGACGAACCAACATGTGAAGAGTTTCTGTAAGCAGCGGAGGCCATGTAACAACAACGTAATTTTTTAAAGTTTTATGAGCGTTTTTTGGAGTAAAATTCTTCAAGTTCGATGTCTAATCGCGATATCGATGCGTTGCGTAACCGTATTTTATGAATTCAATTGTGCACGCGCGCGCGTTCTGAAACGTTCTTTTTTCAAGTTTGTATGAGGCTGGGCGCTCCGCGATCCTGAACTCTCTTTCCAACTTCGCCCCTAAATAACGAAATTGTCCACTTGTTTTTAACTTTTAGCATATTATAATGAGGTTATAAAAGGTGCGCTCGGGTATTTGGTTGCGGATATAAGACCTCTGGGGTGAAAATTAACATATTTTGGTGAAATAATCACCTCGCTTCGCTCGGTGATTATTTCCCGCCAAATATGCTAGTTTTCACCCCAGAGGTCTTATATCCGCAACCAAATACCCTCGCTTGCCGTTTATAACCTCTAAATATGGCAATCTGGTGGTCATTTTGTTTTAATAATTGTCTGGAGCCATTACTCAGAAATTCCAGGAATGATTTCAGTAAAAGTTTGCACAAGGGTGTGGTACGGTACCATGAAGTACTGATGCACATCAGTTGTTTTATTTGATATGGTCCAATAGCCACCTGGCGGCCATTAAGTATTTATTTTTGTAAGGTTGGACCCATGACTCTGACATGCAAAGACCAATTTCATTCTAACTTTAGACACACGGACAAGGTTCTTTGACATATAGCTACAGTATGACTAAATATGTAATACCCATGCTTACAAGTCACACATTCTAATTGGTCCATTATATTGACTTCAATTCAGTTGCATCTACTGTAATCAAATCACCTAAATTACAGGTAGGGACTATCATTTGCAGTGACTTGTTCAACATAGGTCATACATTGGTTTGTGGTCAAGCAGTATCTGTATATTATTTGATATATTATTTGATGTGAACTTCTACTGCTTATATGAGGATTTTCTCACAAGTTATGGCACTTTAACCCTTTTCCTGCCAAGTCCATATTTCACCACCAGGTCAAGATGATTAAAATTAATGAAACACAACGTATTCCATATGATTTATTTTAACATAATACTGTACATTTGAAGGCTGTTGAAAACATAATACTGTAAACTTAATTTTTTTTGGACAAAAGATGCTATAACATACCAAGCCAAGCGGGTGAAAATACGTCATGTTTTGGCTCAATACCGCTTTTTACTGACTTGGCTGATGGGGAAGTAATACAGTTATTACTGTCTGGCAGGAAAAGGGTTAAAGGTATACTATCACCTGTTCCAATTTTGCCACAGTTACCATGGAAAGAGAAAATCTAACCAATCACAGATTTTAAGCGGATGGCTGCTTTTTAAAAACGGCGCCCTCACATCAGACATGGGCATTTTGAATACCAAGGAACACCCCTTTGACCATACGCCCCTTTGACCATATATGGGCATATTTAGATTACAGGTGACTGTACACCTTTAAAGGTCTGGTGAAATGGTCCCGTTCGTGTGACTGAATATCTTCCAGGGGGTCAATACTATTACACTCGCAACAGAATTGCAACCTTAAAGTACGTGCAAGTGTTAATTTTTTTTATATTTCTATGCGCGGCTTTCATGGGGTCATTTTGTGACACTCAGGTCACGCCCATAGCGGGGATAATGGTTGGCCGTCTGTGACATCACAGGTGTGTTCATTTACATCAAATAGCGGTCCAACGCCGCCTTATCTCTGCCCGGTATCCGCTAACAAAACACTGTTCGCGCTTACCCATTTGCCATGTTCGCCAATGCGAATCAAAATCCGAAGTGGCGAAAAAAAATCGATCCTAATTCGCCACAGCGGCGAAACTGATTTTTGTTTAAAAAATATGGTAAAATAAAGAAAAAACATGGGTTTTTTAGTCTTTTGTTTAATCTGTGCTTCTCTCTCGGCGATTCGCAAAAACTGTGTCTACTTCCGTATATTATTGTGTTCTTTCCGTCGTACGTATTTGCAATCGAGCCAAGTCTCGCGAGAGATTTGACATCATTTAGACTATTGGTGTACAGCATGCATAAATGGCTCTCGCGAGAAGTGAAACTTAGACACACGCAATCGAGCCCTCGCGATAAATTTGACGTCATTTTGTCTAGTGTACAGCGGGCATAGGAACGCTCGCTCGCGAGAATTGAAACTTTTGCTATACATAGCAGACCTACGCATTTTAATCGAGGCAACAAGGTTCGGTGTTGCAGTTGATTTACATTGCGGTCTAGATGTTCTGTGTTGTGCATTTTAATCACGGTCTTCAACATTCCATGTTGCGGTCGATTTGCATTGCGGTCCTCGTGGTCCGGTATTCCCCGTTGTTCTTCAATTTAATTGCCGTCCATTTTGTATCATGGAGGACTCTACCTCCACGATTTGTATCGCGATCTCTACGTTCCGTGTTGTTGTTCGTTTTAATGGTAGTCTCAACATTCAGTGTTGCTGTTCATGCAGCTGATTTGCATCGTGGTCCCAACCTTCCGTGTTGTGGTTGTAGTGCATTTTAATCACGGTCCCATTTACGTTTTAAGTTACTGTTGATTTGCATTGCGATCCCGACGTTCCGTGTTGTAGACAAGTGCATTTTAATGGCAGTCACAACGTTCAGTGTTGGTGTTCATGCTGTTGATTTGCATTGCGGTCCCAACCTTCTGTGTAGCGAGTAGCGAGGCAGGCTCAGCCGAGGAACCGTGGCCGATCGTACCAACCAGCAGAGACAAGCACATTATGGTTCAAACACTCAACACTTGACGGGATCTTGGAAAAGTTTACAGTTGAGCCGTTCATGTTCTTGCCGCTGTCACAGCCACCAAAAGAGCAACGTTCTCCCATAGTGAAGGAGGACACTGTCCTGATCATGTAAGCGGAAACCCTAGAAGTTACCCCCCGTAGGGAGCTTACGGAGGTGTGAAAATTTACTTCCCATTATGAGATACGGCGTCGGGCAAACTTCTGAAAGCCGAAAAATGTCGACTGGAGAGGCTCGGGGGACACGCCCACATTGCATTTTTCTTTTGCCATATTTCATAATCACGTGCGCTAAACGAAAAAAGAAATGAATGTAACTGTTTTATAGACCATCAACTGTATTTCTGTGATTTTGCAACATGGGCATTTCACCAGACCTTTAAGGTATTTTTGATAAATAGTACTATTTCTTAGATGCAGTTGTTGATTTAAGAATCGTGTAAGCAATACTTGTTTCCCTGGAAATCATGTAGCTGTCGTACTCACACAGGTGATCCCAGACAAGACCTGGCATATGAACGGCAGTATGAACACCAACCAGCACCAACGTACATCATCCCAGAGGTGATCAAAAGCTTCATCCAGGTTTTCCACAAGTGCATCAATGAAGGAAACCTTTATGAGATCAATAACTGCTATGAAAACAGGTGAGGACAAAAAACCCTGAAGATCATGGCAACATTAGCTATTTCTGTACTGTGTATGTTTTTGTTAAGGTAGTATGCACCTCAAAAGTAAAAGACTTAAACTTTTGCTCAAATTTTCCTCGATGAAACTTTTAACCATTCTCTTTTAACAAATCGAGGATAAAAAAAATCATGGGTCACCGTGCAAACTTTGGAGTTAGAGAAATACGGCTAGTTTTCAATCGGGAAACAAATTACCTAAATTTATCAATATTTTAAATTTAAAATGGCCACCATCCCGTTGTATGAAATGACTGATATAACACAAAGCTTTGATCATGTGTAAGTAAAATACAAAACTCAAAATGACGTCTAGCCGAATATAATAGTGCTTCAAACAGAGGTGTCATTACTGTGCTTATCTTTGCACAAGTTTTGTACTGTACACTCAGAGAATATCCGATGTGAAAATGAAGGAAGTGTTTTAATCAGCTGTCACTATTTCCTTTATCAGCTTCAACAAACTTACAGAGAGGTTTTTCAAGAATTCTCCCTGGCCTGAGGCTGAATTCATCGCACCAGTTGTTGGAAATGGTAAGCATCGGGAAAGAACTGAAGAATTTGTTACAGAACAAGTTTTCTCTCAGCAATTATAAGAATAACTTAGATTCTATTCAATATGGCTGCTCAATTTTAATTTGTGATTATTATTATTATAACCACAGGTTTAGAAATAAGACTTCTTTGCGAATATGCACACTGTGCATGTCAGATTTTCAGCAAACATGCATCAACCTCGCAGTACATATATTTTTCCTTTGTTTCAGATCCACTATTTGTGAATCTTTACAAGGAGTTGTATTACCGACACATCTATGCCAAAGTTACAGTAAGTGCTGTCTCCACTGTCAAAATAAATCTTTTACTCACAGGACGGCAAGTGTTTAGTTTGCATTCAAGGTGCATGCACATCTCTTCAAATAGTTTGACTTGCAGCAGGAAAGACAGTGAAGGTTGGAATTCAACCTTGATGCCAAAAGTATTTTTTTGGTTGAAAAAATTGGTTCATAGTTCACTGTCAATAGTAATTTTGTACTGTGAAATTTGGATGTTGGAAGATCAAATAACTCTACGCTTATATGCAGTCATGGCAAAGACAACATAGCCAAGAACACGATATAAATGAGTGTAGTAGCTGTTTATACAGCTTGAAAATTTCTATTTTGTATTTTCTGCACACTGTCAGTGTTCCATGTTCTCTGAAATCAATGGTAGACTTTCCAGTATAGTTTCAATTCAGTGGACAGTACGGCTTTTGATCATTGACTAATGCATTTATGTGTGTGTCACATTTGCTATTCTTACCTGTAGGGTGGTCCCTCACAAGCACAGAGGTTTGAGTCGTATTACAATTACTGTGATCTATTCAACTACATTCTCAGTAAGTTACAGACTCAAACATTCCCTGTCATATGTCATCTGTGCATGGTTGTGACAAAACCTCTGACACCTGATTGTCTGTCAGTATGTTGAGTGTAATCAGATGGAGCCAGACTACCTTGAACTAACTTCTGATAAAATCTGTAATGATATTTATGTGTCCTGGATATTTCAGTGAATTAAATAATCAAAACTGAAATATGAATATTGTGAACACACTTGAATACATGTAGGATGTTACATTTGCAACAAGGACGCGCTGCATAAGACAAGATTCTGCAGGCTGTCTCTTTTGAGTTTATTTTTGTGAATGTGTTTGTGTGTTATCTACTCTTAACAGTAGTGTCATATGATTCTTTTCACAGATGTTGAAGGACCAGTACCTTTAGAACTTCCAAATCAATGGTTGTGGGATATCATCGATGAATTTATATACCAGGTAACGACTTTTTTAGCTTTAACCCTTTCACCCCCAGTTCCCTGTATACAGGTCCAACTTTACCATAGAAAACAATGGATTTGGGACAAACCATGGTGGTGAAAGGGTTAATGGAACATAGATCAGTTTCAAATTCACCTGAGTGTGATGAATGCCTATGGTCTAAGAATGCCTCTATAAATACATGTTGTGCAAAATTAAACCAACTACATGTATGATCATTGTGTACGAAACATGTATGATGGTACTTCTTTAGGAAGAAAGATTGCATGTTTATTCGAGTTTTGCTGAAGAGATCGACTCTAAAGCAACTACTTGTTTTAAGTTTAGCTACAACAACATCATCTTTATTTCTGGAAGCTAAAAGGATTCAAGTGTTACTTTGTTTCCCAGATGTGTCAGTCAATATAATGGCTTGTGATTAGTGAAATTTTGTTCCCTGTGGCAGTGTTCAAGCAGTGAAACATACTGGTTTTATAGTAAGACCTATGATATTGTCATTTGGGCAATAGACATTGTGTGTACTCTTCCTCTGAAATCTTTGTAATAAGTGTGCTCAGTCACATTTCAGAGAATCTTTTGAATTATGTGAATATTTGTTGGTTTTTTTCCCATTTCAGTTCCAGTCATTCAGTCAGTACAGAACAAAACTGAGTAAAAAGACGGAAGATGAAATCAGTGTACTGAGAGGAAGTCCAAAGGTAAGTGATCTGCAATGCTGAGATCATAGCCCTACTACTTTCCATAGATTGAAATCCACTATTTGAATGTTCACTGTAGATTGCAAAATGCCAGGTAAAATCCCAACAATGAAGATGAAGTTTGAGTTACCTATGTACACGATAATGCCAATGTACAAAATGTCAAAACAGACGAATACTAGGTTTGAGTAAAGCTGTAACGATTCAAAGTAATCCGATGGGGTGTTTATAATTATTGACTCATTATAGGCCACTTTCATAGATGAACACTGATTTTTACTTCAAGGCTTTGACCCAGCGTTCTCCAGGTCTGCCCGGAATACAGGAGACATTTGATTGGCATTTGATTTGCCTCTTCAATATTAGAGGTTTTTCAATGTTTTAGATTACTGAAGTTACGTTGACCATTATTGCACGCTTCTCAATTGCCTCTTTTGACAGATATGGAATGTACACAGTGTGTTGAATGTCCTTCACTCATTGGTCGATAAATCAAATATAAATCAACAATTGGAGGTCTATGCTAGTGAAGGTAACAGATTATTCATATAGTTTATAGCTGTGACGAGCAAAGAGTATTTTACATAAATGTTGTTATTTTAATCCTCTTCCTCCCAAGTCATAGTTATTTCTGTGGTTTGTCTATGGCGCCTGGTAGAAAGAGGATTTATTAGTGGATTTTAATAGGAATCTCAAGCTATGTACTCTTTCCCTAACCCTAATGACTCCTGAGATCTGTTACCTGTGTGACATTGTGTCTACTGCTGTTAGTCCTCACTGTTGCTGTTTAGCTACATATTGCACAATTCTAGGCCAATGAATATTCTCGGATTGACAATGACTCATTATCTGTGAATTTGCTTTATCAAGCAATCAATACACTTTGCATAAATGAATACAATCACCGGGGAAGTTGCGTAATGGGTGCATTTAGTGCCAACAAATTGCATCAAGATGCTGTATAGGAACTTTCAAAAAGTGAAACGACAAAAATTATTTTAATGGTTTTTAATCTCATCATGATTGCTTCCTTCCAACTTAGGTGATCCTGACAGTGTGGCTGGTGAGTTTGGCAGGCATCCGCTCTACAAGATGTTAGGTTACTTCAGTCTCATTGGACTGCTGCGTCTTCACTCGCTGCTTGGTGATTACTACCAGGGCATCAAAGTGTTAGAGAACATTGAGCTCAACAAAAAGGTGAGTTTTGTATTGGTAGCGTGTTTTGTCATCAAGAAACTGTATGGTTGATCGTTACAATACTTGGTTGTACTCCATGCTGTCATCCCATTTCACTCTATGGAAGTGCAAAAATTGAACGATTTGTGGCTTGAAGGAGATCCAACTTCACAACAGACAATATGGTTGTACAAAATGTAGTGGTGAGAAGATGAAAATATGAGCAATACATCCGTCCCATTGTCATATCTTTTCCTTTCTGTGGTCTTAAAATATTTGCTGCTGTAACTGGGTTGAGCAAACCTAATGTGTGTCTGATGGACTTCAGAACCTGCATCAAAGTAAACCTAGTTGTTTTTCAACCTGCACCAGTGGTCATATTTCTGTAAAATACATATAAATAGTATGTACCCACCTTCTCTAAATTTCTACATGTAACTGATGGCACCTTATGTCATTGTTTTGTAGAGTGTATATTCAAGAGTTCCAGCCTGTCAGATCACCACATACTACTACGTGGGGTTTGCCTACATGATGATGAGGCGGTACCAGGATGCAATCCGGAGCTTTGCAAACATTCTTCTCTACATCCAACGAACCAAACAGATGTTCCAGACAAAATCATACCAGTATGATATGGTAAGTGAAGCCCTTCATACACACCACCACACCTTTTAGTTTTAAGGTATAATGTACATCAGAGGCAGACATTCAGACTTTCAAATTTTTACAATTCTTTTCTGATCTACCATTTGTGGTGACTCATTTTAAAGGTCTTGGAGTAAGAAACAGTTTCACAGTCTCAGTTTTTCAAAATTGAAAATTTGATTTTTTCCCATAGAGTTAACACAGGGATGGCAGCCATTTTGAATTTTAAATATCGGTAAATGTTAGGTAACTTCTTACCCTAGTACCAAACTTTACAGAGTGACCCTTGAATTTTATTCCTAACTTGGTGAGACAATTGTTGAAATTTGCATTGAGGAAAGTTTTAAGCAACAGTGTTAGTCTTTCTCTTTCAAGTTGCGTACTACCTTAAGACCATTGCTCTAGCTATTGTCAGCATATACAAATACCTATTATGCTGCATTTATGGTGTATGTTGATGTTGAAATGATTAAACGTAGTGATCATCAAGTTCTTGAAGTTGTGCAGTCTGTTTCACCAGATTGACATTCAGGGATATGGACCTAAAACCTCATTTCTCAGTGACTCAAAAATCACCATGCTTTTGTAAAAAGAAAACTCCACCAAAAGACAAGTTCATTTACGATTAAAATATTGCTTAGGACAGGTGATGATAATATTTATTTTAATAGTTTATATGTGAAGACTTTCATATCTTTTGCATGCTGTTTGTTGCTGAATTTTGAACAACTGAATGGAGAACGATCCGCTGTGTAGGCATAGCGGCACAATTCATTAGTGTGAGTAAACAGTTTTGAAGGTTTTCACAATATTTTTGTCGACAGATAATGAAAATGAATGACCAGATGTACACACTGCTTGCCATCTGTTTGACCCTTCATCCAATGAGAATTGACGAAAGCGTGCACTCCCAGCTGCGGGAGAAGTGTGCCGACAAGATGCTGAGAATGCAGAAGGGGTAAGATAAAGCTTAGATTGGTCAAAGAACACTCAACATTATTCTGTCAGTCTGGTATAGGAAGTTATTCTGAATGTAAAATACATGAACATGCAATAAATTCATACTGGACATCTAACACTGCACTTGTATTGCAACTCATAGAACTATAGTAGAATGTTGGGCTTTGTGACACCATGCTATGGCTGCACTCATGCCATCACCACAAAATCCTGCATGCCAGCAATGACTGTCGTGCTTACTACTGAGCCTCTGTAGCTACTTTCTTTGACCCTTCTAGTGCCAGGTTCATTGGTCCCCATGAGGTCCGGTTAGTTAAAATGATAAAAGCTTAAAAAATGTTTGTGCTGTTTTGATAAACTTGATTGGTGGAAGACTCTGAAAAACGTGCATAAACGTGATTCTCACTAACTTTTCTTGCCAAGACACACTGAAACATGGTGAATATTATTGACTTTACCTGATCATGTGTATCTTAGCAGTGTGTGTCAGAGGCATCCTCTTGGTATTTTGATTGTGTTGCTGGCTTTGCATGTCTTGACCCCTTGTACCTGAGCCAATGTTACATACCAATTTCTCTCACCATTCACAGTGACCGACAGATGTTTGAGGACTGCTTCTCATTTGCATGTCCCAAGTTCATCTCGCCAGTGGTGCCAAACTACGATGCCCCGAAGGGCAACTACCACAAGGAGCCATTCCTTCTTCAGCTCAAGGTCTTCATGGAAGAAGTGAATCAGCAGATTATGATTCCAACGATAAGAAGGTAAGTAGATGCTCAGAAACTCCCCCAAAATGATTGCTTTAACCCTTCCACCACCATGGTATGGCCCAAAACCCATTGTTATCAATGGTAAGTGTGGACCTGTTTATGTGATACAGGGTGAACTGGTAATGAGTTGCAACTAAAGCAGGGAATATTCTTCATACTACCGTAACAGTAGAGGCGATAGGGACATGAGACTGACCGTATTTCAGCAATTTTCTTCGACCCAAACTGGGTTGTAATTGTTGTTAGTTATGCTATCCAGTTCACAAGTTTCTAACTTGTTTACACGTCTAAAGCCAGATGCGGATGGCTCGTCTTTGCACTTCCTTCATCCAAAGTTGGATAAAATTTACAGATAAAGTTATCTGTAAATTATTGTCGAGTGGAAATGTGATGAAGGTATTGACATGTAGGTTCATGGCTTTGCTTAGGAGATAACCATCTAGATTGTACTGATGGTTCTTGTTATTGCATAATTTTTGTGTAATTTTTTTCCAGTTTCCTAAAGTTATACACAACCATGCCAATCTCAAAACTGGCTACCTTCCTTGACATGGTAAGTTATACTTTTACTCTTGTGTTCTGACGTTGTATATTGCATGCGTTACTGATATCAGAGTCACCTCATTCTTATGACACAATCACTATTTTTGTCCCATTATTATTGTTTAGAGAGTTTCATTGATCAAAGTAGCTTGTTTCAGTCCCTAAGCGTTAGAGAAGTGAATGATGAAATATGTTAGCATGTTAAGTGGTGTATTGTTTTGGTGCAGCCTATGTTTGACATATTATGTTTTTCTTTATTTCGTCAACAGAATGAAGATGATTTCAGGAATCAACTGTTGTGTTTCAAGGTGAGTAAACTTTTCATGTAGCTTTAACCGTTCAAAGAAAGACCAAACCAAATTTGCAAACAGCCCTGATATTCAACGCCATCACATTACTTTCCTGTGCCATTCTTAGCAACACCATAATAATCGTGTCAATTTATTATCTGCTTCCACAGCACAAAATGAAGAATTTGGTTTGGACCAAAGGCAGCAGTGGTTTGGATGGAGAGTTCCAGTCTGCATCTGAAGTGGATTTCTACATTGATCAGGTACGGGCATGTATTTTACTTGCACCTTCTGGTTTAAACCTTCCAGGGTTGTAGTCATAGTCATAGAGAAAACATCCATTGTTGATGCTGCTTCAAGGAAAAGTTCCAGACATCTGTACTATTGGCAATGAAAGCTGTCATGCTTTTACAAATGAGTTTACCGATATGATTTTGTATATTCTTCTCAAAGATGTTTCAGAAGCTTTGTTCAAAATTGATTGCTTTACGACTGGTAATGTCTTGTACATTCTTTCCAACAGGACATGATTCACATAGCTGATACTAAGGTAGCCCGTCGCTATGGAGACTTCTTTATCAGGCAGATTCACAAATTTGAAGAGGTAGGTATTGGAAGATTGCCTTTCTGTATTGATGTATACTGTGAAAATGAACATGAGATTTGCAGTGGGGTGTTTGTAATAAATTGATGGTTTGGTATTACTTTAAATTCATGGTTTAAAATTAGAGTGCTTTGAGCACTTTAGCTTGTGCTTTATGTGTCACAAGCTTCATACCAAATGGTGCGGCTAAATTTCTGAATATTTAGGGAACTAAGCTGGGAGTTCTGTTTCAGCTTAATTAAGATATCAGTATCGCACGGCAAAATTGGTTGTCCTGTCTGCATCCCTGCAAACCATGGTTGGCCTTTGACACATGGAAGAGTTGAATTACATGTATTTACTGTGTATCTTTGTACAAATTTCAGTTATTGATTAGGTGGTACACCGAACTTTTAAAATTAGCTGCTGCTTCTGTGCTGCATGTTGTGTTCTGTATTGAGTGATAATGAACTGGTTGTTTTCACACTATCATATTATTTCCTTTGGACTGAATATAGACAATTTGCTTTCAAGCTTATGAATTAATGTCCATTGTTCCTTTTCAATTTTCAATCTTTTCTGATAAATTTCATTTTTATCTCTCATCAGCTCAACCGTTCCTTGAAAAAGGGCATAACTTCCTGAATTCAAAAAATCTGTCACTACACCACACCATCACAGCAAGACATAATCACGTCTGCATAAAAGGAAACCTGTTCAACCAATATCAGTGCTAAGTTGGAATAGTCCACATTGTTGTGTGTACACATTGGGCCGTACCACATGAGTATCAGGCGATTGGCTTTTCATTTGTGGCTACTTCTGCATCTGTACATTTTCCGTTTAGTCGTCAAAATTTCTGTTTATAGTTTCATCTTTTTAACATTTCAGCCATTTTCAGGGCTTTACGAAGGTGATATTTGTATCTTTTGCCGGACATAGTGCACTCTGGTTACTGACATATTTAGATGTATTTCCCCATCAATTTTCTTACAGACCAGAGTCAGAAATGCTTCAATTATTGTCCAGCTTCTCAAGGAATTTGAGGCCTGAATGTTGCAAAAACAGGAGAAGTTATGATTTTGGAAAATATCCTCTTTTGGAAGTAACTAAGTGAAACCTGTCTAAACCAAACCCTGACTAATCTGGAAACCCGTCTCAACTGAACCCTTTTCCTAGTCCCATTCCAATAGAACTCTATGTTAAAACAACCTCTATAAACCGAACATCTCTCCAAACCGAACAATTTTCTCAGTCCCTGTAAGGTACGGGTTAGACAGGGTTTGACTGTACTATGTGATCAATAGAAAAATAAAAGAACATTAGTCACTGAACAAGCGCCCTGAAATTTTATGACAACATTCTAATCTTAAGTCTTTTAGAAACAAAAATACGATGAAAAAGTAACTTGCAGAGGGAGGACATCTTAATGTTAGTGTCTTCATGATACCATTGTAGTCCCTGCCAACACAGTATCACTTTTAATGATGCTTCAGTTATTGATGCCAAGTTAATACATCTTGATGTATTTCAATAAAATTATACATATTTGCTGAGTTGGTTTGTCTGTGTCATTACTTTTTCAATGCAACTGGCAGGTTTTGGCAATTGCTTATTCCCTTTAGCAAAGCCTGTTTTCAAAATCTCTCCCATTCAGTGTCAAGTTTTCAATTGTCTGTCGGTATGAGTTTCATTGTTGAGCAGTACTTTGAACAGGTCATAGTTTCATTAATGGAACTATTCAGATGACAGTAGCCCAAGATTTCTTATTTAACCCTTTTAGCCTACGTTCAGTGAATAACTTTTGATAAGGAACATGGAACAATATACAAGGCCATGAGATGAAAAGGTCACACAAAGTACAAGCCATTCAAGTTGAATGATTCTCAGGTTTAATGTACTTTGACATAGAGATTGTGGTGACACGTACACCAGCTATTGAGCAATATGGACAGAGACATGCACATGTCAAATGTGATGGTCATCATATAAATACACAAATATTGACAAATTTCGTTCAAAGTCCAGCCGAGAGCATTGATAAAATATTGTGACCAAACTCATTATTAGCTACTATAGACTATAGTCTATAGAAGCTATTGGGATGGGTATCCGTCCGGCGTCCGTCGTCAGTCTGTATGTATGTATGTATGTATGTCCGTTTGTGAGGCGTCCGTCCACTCAAATATCTTGAGAACCGCAGTACTTACTGATTTGATATTTGTTGTGTAGATGAAAAATACGATTTTGAGAAACTATTTTTTTTAATTTTTTGATATTGTTGAAAATAGGCAAATTAATGCCAAAAAAGGTGTTTTTGGTAAAAAATCATCTTCTTCATAACCGCTGGTCAGACAGCTTTGTTATTTGGCATACAGGTCCCTTGGGGTAACCCAACTTAGACTTGTTCAAATTGTGATGAAATATGCAAATCTGTATTTTTAAGGAATTTTTTTTGTCATTTTTGGTCAAAATTTGACTTACATTGTATGTAATTCTTGTACTGTATAAACCCTATCAATTCACCCAGAAAAAAATAAGTATATGATTTTAAATAATTGAATTAATTAGGAAATCATCAAAGCCAAAATAATTTTAGTGTAGAATTATCAGAAAGTTCAACTTTTTTTGACAGTTCATAGTGAAATGCTTACCATCTTGGAGGATAAAAACATGTAAAGGCAACTTTCCTGAATCCCAACTTTGACATATTCTGAACCGTCATTTATTGTGCCCTGTATGTTATCTAAAAGAAATTGCTCAAAATAGTCAATAGAGATAGAGATAGAGATAGAGAAAGTTCTAATTTCCATTTATGGTTGACTTGGTAAGGATAAAATAAAATTACTTTTTGAGGAAAAAAATAGTGGTGTCAATTAAAAGAGTGGTCAAAGTGATAGGGTTTTTATGGTAAAGCTGGGCTGTATAAAGATTCCTCATGTGCTATTTATAGCAATTATGCAATCTGTGTAAACAGTGCAATGAAAGTGTAACATGATTCCTTATAATGCTTTTGATGACCTTGAACTTCTTAAGTTTCAAACCTTTGTCTCTTCAGTGTGCTTTCTCTGAGTATGTACAGTCTCAACTTATTAAACAGAACTCACAATGTTAATCAAAGATATCCACCTTCTTCATCAATACATGTGTCACAAAAGGTTATTCTCTACATAACTCAACAGAGCTCTGTCAACTGTTGAGTTGCTTGTTCTTTCAAAACAGCTGGTCAGACAGCTTTAATATTTACTTTACTTTGTCCGTAGGATGACCTTAGTGAGATAATTTCATACAGTAAGGAAATACTTAATTTTGTATCCATGTCTATAGTAGCTTCAGGGACTTTGGCCCTATGTTTTTTAATACACAGTCAAATTATGTTAATGGTGGAGGGACTGAGCACATTTCGCTATTTGTCAGCTTGATTCTTCTGGTTTCCAAGCTGGATCGATGTCTGGAATAAAAGGATCTGGTGCAGTGATATCAATGTGTTCATTGGGTAATGGTATGACAAGACGTAATGCATGCAACATCATTCGATACGGCTTGATGTCCTTCCGCAAACTGTATGTGAAGTCTCCCACTATTGTGTGACCAATATGTGAACAGTGAACGCGAAGCTGGTGGCGTCTGCCTGCAATACAAAATGTACAAAACTTCTGTAAGATGTTCAGATAATTACTAGTCAAACTTTGTAACCCGACCATGTTTGTTCGTGAACTGTCTCAACACATCCCGTATGAGTCTGTGAACGACTTTAAATGGCAAGACCAAAATGTAAACTTTTACATTCTGCTACTGAATAGGGTAGATCACAAAAAGTACTTAACCTATCACGTATATGGTATTTGTTCCCATGGCAACATCAATCAAAACTTGACAATGCATATACCAGTACTAATGACAGTCCTCCTCAAATACAATTTGTTCAACAATTTGATTCACTGAAAGGTAGACATTACGATGAATGTTCCTGTCATGGCTTGATAGTGTGTATATGCAAAGACCCCTTGGAGAACCTGTTCTTGAAAGTCCATGGAATATGCTGCCAAGTGCTTTTTGGCACATCATTGTACAATGGAAAAAGTGTAATAGAAAAGTCCTATCTCCAACTTCCAAGGTTGTCATATTTATAGGAGTGTCTGTAATCCAAACACTAGTGGCATGTATCACTGTTTATTACTGACTGGAAACTTCATGCAAGGTGGAGTTCAATGTTGAGGTTATCTTGTATGTACCCAATGCAGCAACTGCTTCCCCAACAGATATCTCACTGTCAATTAAAGCTCCATAAGCTGTATTTTTTGGCTATTTTTTCAGAACCTTGTTCTGTGGTTTCCCTACACTTTCTGCATTGAATCCCAAACTGTAATTTAATGCCAAGTAATTAGCATATCAACACAACCTACATGAGTATGATCTACATTGTCATTGTTGAAAATTGTATTCAAGTCCGGACCAGAATTCATTTGTAAACAATAAACAATGATCACTACACACATACAAGCTGTGTTGACAAAAAGAATACTCGAAATTTCCGCATGACAAATGGATTAGGGTCAGACACAGCAGTTGATTTACAGAAGCAGAATACTGAAAAACTTGCCACAAGTTACAGCTTATGTCCCTTTAACATACTTTATCAACATTCTCAATTTGAATGACACCACTGTAACTCACTATATTTTCTAAGCAAGTTGACTTCCAGTTTTCTTACATTGGTAGTTTCCTATGACTGATGACAGATGAATAGGAGATCCAATTGAAGGGAGACATTACAGACATCTGAACAAAATAGCCAGGCAAATCAGTGAGTAAACTGAGAGCGATTTCCCTAATCAATGAAAGCACCCACTATACTACAGCTTCTTGTCAGACAAGTGAAATGTCAACCATCAACTCTCACCTGTTTGGGGAGTTAAGAGTACTTTCGTTGAAGGTTCTCCGTTGTAGTGACCCCGAGAGATGACCTGGAGATTGGTAACAGCTGGTCGCTCTCGTACGTGTTGTGTAGAGTCTTCAGTGGGAATGCACATCATGTGTTCATACCCAGGTTCTGTGCTCTGTGCTACTGCTTTCTCAATTGTCATGAAGTCTGCCTCTACACGACCCCTGACCTGTTGGCAGCAAGAGAGCAACACCTTGCTTTTCAGTACAATACTTAAAATGCTTGTGCACTGCAGAGTTTATACTTCAGACATCCATGTATGAACTTCCTATACAGACCCACGACCACACATACATCTTTGTTTCATTGTGAAATTTAAAATCTAATTTAGTTAGTCTACTGCAGCATAGTATTGTGTCTGAATTAAAGATATGTCGCCTGACAACTTTATGACACTGGAAAATTGACGATCTACGACCAAGTGTATGGAACCAAACTGTGGACGTTTATAATAATATAATAATATCCACAGTCAAATATAACAATATCTACAGTCAAATATAATAATATCTACAGGCAAACTCATACATGGATATTTCAATGGCCATTTCAAACTTTCTCACTGTACACCTGTGGTTCACACCTTAGCTAGATCAAAACTGCATATAAATGAAAATGGTCTGTGAACAGACTGTGGTAATATAAAAATGGCTCTGTATGTAATTTTTAGCTTTAAACAGGCTTCCTTGAAAATATATACAGAAAATTTCAGTAACCTTACTGACAAAGTGAGTTCTGTTCAACTACTGACAGAATTATAATTAAGTGAGACTATGGTTCAATCATAGACAGTAGAGATCTTTAAATTTAATACTGCTCACAGACTTTATTTTTCAACTTACAAGGGCGACATACTCCTTGAGGACACTTCTAGAACTGAACAGCTTTGATGCTCTGCTACAGGCATCCTTGTTCAGGGCAAGACACAGCGCGCCACTTGTGGAAAAATCTAGCTGATGAACAAATCTGTAATTGAAGTAATATCATAGAGTTGTTGACTAAAGGAAAAGTCTTTTTTTTTCAGTCTGAAAAAAAAAAAATGAGGGCATGTGAATTCTGCAAACTGTGATATGATGTAAAACAGTAATAACCAAATACAAATGTGAGCTTTTGTAAAAAATAACATGTAACCTATAAAGTGAATTTTAGAAGTTTCCTGTTGTGGCTGTACTCACAACACAATAAATTCATGCAGCCAGGGTAACAGACCCTCACTGCTGAACAAGCTGACAGGATAGAAAAGAAAGTCTTTAAATTGTAACCACCGACTTTTTCCTGATGAATGCATCACCATAGACCTAACGTCTTATAGTATCACTATGGAGGTAGGGACACCTTTTAGCCAACATCTCAGTTAACTGTCCCGACCATGCTCAGTTGAAATACACAGTATGACAGGTATAGCCTAACAGAAAGTACAGCGCCTTCTCTTTGATCTGTGCTCAACAAAGGACGCCTCTCTGCTGTCTAAAGGTATGGTGTGCAGTGCTATTATTGACAAATGTATTCATGTCCGCAATATCAATTATGCTAAGGCTGGTTTACCATCATTTGAGGGATGTGGCTGTGCCTGCATGGCAACATATTTCCAGGCTGTGTTGATACAAGTTTGAAAAGTTACAGTACCGGCAGGCCATCAAAGCCACATGAAGGTAGAACACATATGGAGACACTCAACATCGTGCTCTATCTAGCTAGGACCATGGAGGTAGAAAGGGGAGACTTCTACCTCCATGCTGGGACCACAGTTGCTTGTGGTTCGATACACAGCGAAGGCCCCAGTATTGTAAGCAACTGAAATATATTTCTATTGGATTGCTTCCTTTGGCCTGTGTATCGAACCACAAGCGACTGTGCCTGTGACTGTAATTTTACGAGCATGGATGTACTGAGATGAGTAATCCGTGCTCCTAACGTCTATGTTTGAAGTTGCTAAGGGGTGGACCATTTGATATCCTGGGGGGGGGCTTGGAAGATTGGTGGAGAGCCATTATTTTTTTTCCCACCTGCTTCACCATGAAATATTTTTTTTCTACAGGGCATATGCTGGCAACTTTTTTTTTCACTTTCCTTCTTCGAGATATATTTTTTTTTTACCAAATTTCGGTGCAATGTTTGTTCGCTTGGTTTTTCACACCCAGTAACAAGATGCTGTTCTATCGCACACAGACTATATTCAAGAAACTAAATAAAGATATGTAAATACATGTACATTTTTGATTCACTTTACAAAAATATCAGTTTATAGATCTTATTTATACCATGGGTAACACACTGAAAATACAAATCAAACAACCTGATTACTGAGTTCTACATTAAGCATTAACAAACTTACAGTGAAAACTTTGCTGAGAACATCACTGGTGTCATCAGAAGAGATGATGGTATCCTACATATATTTGTAAAATCATGTTCATTTATGGCATTTATTTGTCAGTGTTGTCCTTACATTTATAAGTAGACGGGTAATTTAAGAAAGTAGATGGGTGGACTGCGAGGGAGCGAAGCGACCGAGCGGCGAGTGAGCGTAGCGAACGAGGGGGGAAGAGTGCGAGAGGGGGGTGTCCCCCCTCTCGCAAGGCGAAAAATGAAATTTTGGAGTGGAAATGGTTTTCCCTGGTGGCATCTGAGGTGACATTTACAGACTGAAACAGTACTTTTGTTGTGTGTCTCAGACGTGGCTCACAGACAACAAAACAAAGAAAAATGATTTTGTTTTGTTTGTATTATTTATGACACACTGATGGTTTTATTTGCAGTGAAGATGTAACATTTAATCTTAAATCACCCGCTGTCTGCTCATTTCGTTGCCCATTTCCCATTCTTCATTACAACATAGTAGTTTCCCCAAAACCATCAAACTCATTCTATTCTAATCAAAACACATTCGCTTTTGTTAAGAAAAACATCGGTAAGATAATTCACTATAACAGTGTTTGCATTTACAAATAAATCATGCGTATATAGAAAACTCATAACAATGAAAAAATCTGTAGAGAGTCGATCCAATGCGTAATAATATTACGCATTGGATTGAGTCTCTACGCATTTTTTCATTGTTATGAGTTTTCTATACGCAAACGATAATAGTAAAATGTTTGCAGGCTGTCTCTCTTCTTGTGGTATTTTGACAAAATCCATACATTCAGATTTACACATTTCTGGAAAACACTGGTGAGCAATTTCAATTTCAGCATACTTCCTCTAATCAGAAGGTCATGTATACTGTACAATTGTTCATATTCAGTTATTGTTCCTCAAGCTTGAAATGGTTTATGCTTTATAAAACTCCAGAGCTACTGCTTGATTTTTATTGATGCTGCAGTGTGCATCGAACAATTGCCACGATTTTTTTTTTCCGAGTCGCAATGGTCCATAATTGTTTTTCCATCAGCCACTTAAAGTCAGATTTTTTTTCTCGAGCAACTCCACCTGGCATCTTTTTTTTTCCCCAAATCTTCCAAGCCCCCCCCCCCCAGGATATCAAATGGTCCACCCCTAACCTAAAATCATGGGTGAGATTCCTGTCCGCAAGTTCAGGGTGTAATTTTCTCAACTGCAAATTCACAGTTACTTCGTACTTCGGGTCACGATGGTTTATCATGACGTCATAACGTTTGTTGACAATGACGAAATTATCACTTTTGTACAGTACTGAAATATCTTCAAGAGTTGGAGTTTTTGCCATCCCAAAGACGACGCGCCATAAATATACACGTAAGTGAGCAAACCACGTAAACATGAGATCAAGCGCAACGCGCTACCTTGCACCAGTTGACATCAAATTGCTTAGTTTCGTTTCCATTCGGATAATGACGGCGTCAACTTTGGACTCAAACGTACTCAGAGTACATGTAAGATCCCCAAAAGATGTATAGAACTGGAATTTTCTCGCTCAACTATCGGTCACAGTCTTTTGTTGGGCATCGAGTCATCTAAGGTGAAGTAAACAGTGTGCGACGTTTTTCTACAGGGCGCAGACATTTTGTATCCCAGTGTTCATTTACGAGAAAACGCGCATGCGTAATGATTTCGCGGGAAATTTCTAAAATGGCGATGTTTTGATCGCGTAAGGCACGACTGTCTGTCGTTATTCCTCAGGTACCGTCTCTCTCGTATCGGCGAAAGCCACAGAAACATCAGAATGGCGTCTTTTGACCCAGGACTTGAAGATCCATACGATGACTTTGAGCAGCAGTATGCCGATGAGCTGGAATTGATGAATGAAATGGAAGGTAATATGGTAATACAAAATCAATTTCAATCATGTACATGGGTCAACAATCTGCATCCTCAAAAGTTGGAGTCGTAATCATTGGTTGAGGTGGCATATATCATTATCCATGATCTGTCACCATTTCCATGATTGACCTTACTCCTGTTTGTGAAGACGTTTAACCCCCTGAACGAACGAACTCTCTCCAATTCTAATTGTTAGATGTTCTTCTTTTTTGTAAATGCTCAAAATGCCAAATGAACTTGTTCATCAATCAATCAATCAATCAATCAATCTTACTCAACACACACTGACAGAGAGTTTGGTATAGTACATTTCAGATGAAAGAACAACATGTTCAAAACTTAACACCATCAAATGGATATTAAAATCCAAGTAAATTGAATTGAAGTACACATATAACTCTGACTGTAAACAGCTAACTGTAGGTAGCTACTGTACTGGAGGGGTCAGCAAACACCAGAATTCCTTATAAATATAGCAAGGTTCAGAAAATTCTGTTCCATAAACTTTATAATGTTTTCTACTTTTTAATCAACACTTATATTGATTGAAAAATCTGTTCCGCTTTTCTGGCACAAAATCGATTAGAAATATGACACTTGCATGTGAATAGAAAGTGAAACTCATCATCTATTACATTACTATCACATCTCAAGTAAATTCTTTCATTTAAAGGTAAATGAGGTTTACATTTCACTCAGTCTATATTTTGTCAAACTTCTACGTAACCCAAAATCTGAAATATCTCTTAATATTTTTCAAAACCAAACTTGGTCTTGAAGATTCTGTAAGTGCGCAATTTGTTACCACTTCCATTCTTCCTTGAATCATTGAAAAGGGTTCTCTTCCAAGTTTCTAGGTATTGATTTTCATACTCGTGTTTTAACTTCTTACATAACTGAGAATAAGAATTTTCTCTAAATGCACTGAAAACTCGACTGTGATTGTAACTTCCGAAAACGTGATGAACAAATTTTGCCCATGGAGAATTGATTTGTATATTTTCTCTAATTGCATTTTTCAAAATATGGTCTCCTGGTAAATTATTTAATCTACACCAATATCTTATCACAGACATATTGAGCTTAATTTTACAAGCAAATCTGTCTAGCTCAGATCTAATACCCTCAAAAGGGGTGCGTTTACTTACTCCTAAAATAAACCTGAGATATGATATACAAAGACTTTCGAGGCAGTTATCAACACTTGTAATTTCCGTCCCCCATATTTCAGAACAATATGAAAGAATTAGGACAATCAAACAATCAAAAAGTTTTAAACACAGCTTTGGATTCAGCATTTTTTCACACAATATAGACTTTTTAATGCTGAATGAAGCTTTCATTGCCTTATTAAGCTGATTTTGTTTGAACTTTCCATTAGGTGTAAAAACAACACCAACATATGTGTACTGATTCACTGCTTCAATCACACTTTTCTCAATAAAAAATTGCGGTTCTTTATGAAACGTTTACCTCTATTAAATAACATTGTTTTTGTCTTATTGATATTGATTGAAAGGCCCCATTTTTTACTGTAAGCATGCAACTTATCTAAACAATTTTGTAAACCATCAGCTGATTGCATAAGTATGAAATCATCTGCACATAAAATACAATTTAACTTCTGATCTCCAATTTTGACAGGAGAATCAGAAAAACCACCAAACTCATGTGGAAGATCATTTAGGAAAATATTAAAGCGCAGTGGTCGTCGCGCTGCGCGTGCGTGATTTTTTTGTTGATAAACATAAATTTTTGTAAACATAAGTCTTCTCAACTTCAATAGGAGTGAGATGGGAGCAGTCCCCCACTTTGTTAAGGCCTTTATAAGACTCAACATCATGCAATAGTAAAATATTAAGATCGGAAAAGAACTTCAGTGGTGTATTTCTATCTATAAACTCGTGTAGAGCTACGAACATTGGGACACTACACTCAGCACATTATGTCGCTGAGTTTACTGCACGCAGACACAGTGAACAAAAAGCTTTGATCGCGCGCGATCACGCTGGTTGTACACAATGCTATGTACAGTACAGTGAAAATACATAACTAAAATGATCAACATTGCCTATAGGCCTATATGTAGACCAGCAACAAGCACAATGCCTAACACAAAAGTTACACTCAAGACCATGATCGGCAAACCAGAGCAGGACACGGGAGATATTGTTGGGAGACGGTCACCGCGTTGACGTATACACGGATATAGAGAATCCGGTCCCACAACGTACCGGCCCGCGACGACTTGGCCCACAACCAACTGTTGATCACCATGTCTTACTTCTCCTAGTGTATTACGTGGTAAGAAATACTAAAATGACAGGAAACAATAGACAAAACGAGCGGGTTTTCGCGGCATTTGGCAGGAAATTGCACGGTTACACCGTGCATAGACGTATCGAGAGATCCTGAGCCCCTGTCCTGTGCACGGTCATGGCAGTGATCCAACCGCTAGCTGGTGTAGGCCTAGCGGTGCTGGGCAAACTTCGTTGTTGTACCTCCTGATTGCCGGGTAGGTCTGAATCCTCTTTCAAGTGAGATAACCCCCACATAACAAGAAGACCTATGAAAGGTCCTTCGCTTGACTTGATACCTGTACTCGGAATTCTCGTTTACACCCCCAAACGGGGTAAACATTGTAGTTGAGTTGGATTCTCCACAGCCGAGTGTAGCGTGCCATATACCCGGTTTGACACGGACGTTCATACAGACCACGGAACGGAACAGATGCAGAGATGCTTC